>JAKWBO010001806.1:0-10333 GCA_034336685.1 Luscinia luscinia | reverse complement strand
CCCTCAATCCCCCTGACCCCCCAAACCCCTCCACCTCCCCCCCAACCCCCCGGGGTCCCCCCAAACTCACAGGAACCCCGACTCCCCCAACCCTCGGAACCCTGAGCCCCAGTCCCCAAAATTCCAAAGACCCCCAATCTCCTCAGGGAGAGGCTCGGGCCCCCCAAGACCCCTGGACCCCCAAACCCCTGAACCACTCAGCCCCCCAATCCCTGCGAACCCCCAATCTCCTCCAGCCCCCAGCCCCCCAAACCCTCTGAATCCCCAAATCCTCAAAACCACCCCTGAGTGCCCCCACAATCCTCAGATCCCCAAACCCCCAAAACTCTCATAGTCCCGCTCCCCAAAACCCCCAGAGCCCCCAAACCCTCTGAACTCCCCAATCCCATCAACCCCAAAACTCTCATAGTCCCGTGCCCCAAAACCCCCAGAGCCTCCCCCAAACCCTCTGAACTCCCCAATCCTCAACCCCCACCCCGGCGCCCCCATAACCCCTCAGGATCCCCAAACCCCCAAAACTCCTCATAGCCCCCGGTCCTCCCTAAACCCCCTTAAACCTCTGGAACCCCCATATCCCTCAAACCCCCTGAGTGTCCCCACAACTCTTCAGATCCCCAAACCCCCAAAACTCTCAGCCCCGGTCCCCGCAAAACCCCCAAACCCCCTGAACCCCCCAATCCCCTCAAACCCCCCCGAGTGCCCCCACAATCCTCAGATCCTCAAACCCCCAAAATTCTCATAGTCCCGCTCCCCCAAAACCCCCAAACCCGCTGAACCCCCAGTCCCATCCCCCGCCCCCCGCGCTCACCGCCGGTTCCCCTGTGTGCCAAACCACCGGCTCCAGGCTCAGCCCCGCGGCCCCCGCGCCCAGCACGGCCACCAGCAGCGCCGCCGCTCGTCCCCGCCATCGCCCCCACCTCGGGAGGGGCTGCGACCCCTGCTGGGACTCCCGGCCCCGACCCCGGCCCGACTCGAACCCGGGTCCTGCGGGGCTGCCCTGGCCGCGACCGCGCCGGCTGCGGGGGCGGGGCTTTGGAGGGGCGGTGCTACCTGGGGCGTGGTTTGGGCGGGAAAGGCGGGGCTTGGGGCAGGGGCGGGGCCGCAGCTGTGATTCTGTGATAAAGGGCGTGGTCTCGTCTGGGTGTGGCCATGGGGCGTGGCCTGTGTGACCCATGGGGTGGGTGTGGCTTGTGGGGGCGTGGCTTGGGGTTAATTAGCACGGATTAGCAGTTAAGCACGGTTATTAGAGGGGCGTGGCAATTTAGAAAGGGGCGTGGCCAAAAGCTAGCTGCCCGTGCTGTGGGGCGTGGCCAGCAGTGCCATGGTGACATCACACCCTCCCCTGCTGCCATGGTGACAGTGAAGCTGCTCAGGAACAGACCCCGCCCCCTTTGGGGGGTTTTAAAGGGCAACGCCCGAATTGAGGGTGGGGACCCCAGAGGGGTGGGGCAGATTTTGGGGTACCTGGGGGGTTTGGGGTGCGGGGAGGGGGCAGCTCTGGCCACACCTCCTCTGGGACGGGCCACACGGGTGACAGAGGGTGACAGTCACAACGTCTTTAGTACAACCGGGCCTGGGGTGACATCTGGGGTCAGTGCTGGGGTCCCCAGGGTGACATTTGGGGTCCTCTAGGGTGACATTTGTGTCCCCCAAGGGTGACAGTCACTGTCCCTGGGGTGGCTGTCCCCGAGGGTGTCCCCGGACAGGTGACACTCGTGTCCATGGTCAGGAGTCCCTGGGGGTGTCCTGGCTGTTGTCCCCAAGGAGGTGACATCGGTGTCCCCAGGAGGTGACAATTGGTGTCCCCATGGGGGTGACAATCGCCAGTCCCAGTGTCCATGGGGAGATGACAATCTCCAGTGTCCCCAGGGAGGTGACAGTCACTGGTGTCCCCAGGGAGGTGACAATCTCTGCTGTCCGCAGGGAGGTGACAATCACCACTCCCACTGTCCCCAGAGAAGTGACAATCTCCGGTGTCCCCAGGGAGGTGACAGTCGCCACCCCCTGTCCCCAGGAGGTGACAATCTCCGCTGTCCCCAGTGAGGTGACAATCACCAATCCCCGGAGTCCATGGGGAGGTGACAATCTCCAGTGTCCCCAGGGAGGTGACAATCTCTGCTGTCCGCAGGAGGTGACAATCACCACCCCCGCTGTCCTCAGGGAGGTGGTGACAATCTCCGCTGTCCCCAGGGAGGTGACAATCTCTGCTGTCCGCAGGGAGGTGACAGTCGCCACCCCCGCTGTCCCCAGGGAGGTGACAATCTCCAGTGTCCCCAGGGAGATGACAGTCACCACTCCCACTGTCCTCAGAGAGGTGACAATCACCACTCCCGGTGTCCCCAGGGAGGTGACAGTCGCCACCCCCGCTGTCCCCAGCAGACCCCGGGCCCCACCACCAGAGCTGCAGCCGGATGTCCCCGCCCGGCGCCGGCCCCTCCCCTGTCCCCTCGTCGCTGTCACTGTCCCACGGCGCCGGGAACAGCCGCTGGCCCGAGGCCGTGGCCAGCAGGGGCAGCCAGGGGTGGAGGCTGCGGGAAATCGGGAAATTTGGGGTGAAAATTGGGGGTTTGGGGAGGAAACTGCGGGGAACTCTGGGGGAGTTTGGGGGAAATTGGGGAGTTTGGGGGGAAATTGGGGGGATCTGGGGGATCTGGGGTGGAGGATTTGGGGTGAAAATTTGGGGGATTTGGGGTGGAAATTGCAGAGATTTGGGGTGGAAATTGGGGAATTTGGGGAGGAAACTGCAGGGGAAATCTGAGGGAGTTTGGGGTAAAACTGGGGGAGTTTGGGGAGAAATTGGGGGATCTGGGGTGGAGGATTTGGGGTGAAAATTTGGGGTGAAAATTTGGGGATTTGGGGTGGAAATTGCAGAGATTTGGGGTGAAATTGGGGAATTTGGGGAGGAAACTGCGGGGAACCCTGGGGAGTTTGGGGTAAAAACTCGGGGAGTTTGGGGCGAAAATGGGGGATCTGGGGGATCTGGGGTGGAGGATTTGGGGAAATTTGGGGTGAAAATTTGGGGATTTGGGATGGAAATTGCAGAGATTTGGGTTGGAAATTGGGGAATTTGGGAAGGAAACTGCGGGGGCAATCTGGGGGTGTTTGGGGTAAAAATTGGGGAGTTTGGGGGAAATTGGGGGATCTGGGGGATCTGGGGTGGAGGATTTGGGGAAATTTGGGGTGAAAATTGGGGGGATTTTGGGAGGAAACTGCAGGGAAAATCTGGGGGAGTTTGGGATAAAAATTCGGTGAGTTTGGGGGAGAAATTGTGGGAATCTGGGGTGGAGAATTTGGGGGATTTAGGGTGGAAATTGCAAAGATTTGGGGTGGAAATTGGGGAGGGAAATTTGGAGAACTTAGGGAGTTTGGGGTGAAAATTTGGGGGATTTCAGTGAAAAATTGGGGGATTTGGGGGAGTTTGGGGTGGAAATTGCAGAGGGAAATTTGGGGGATTTGGGGTAGAAATTCAGGAGGGGGTGGAGTTGAAATTTGGAGGATTTGGGGTGGAAACTGAGAGAAATAATTTGGGGGATTTGGGGTGGAGGCTGTGGGGGGGGGTGGAAATTTGGGGGTTTTTGCAGAGTCCAAGCTGGAGGAAACAACTTGGAGAGGCTGGGGTGGAAATTTTGGGAGTTTGGGGTGAAAATTTGGGGAAGTTTGCTGGGATTTGAGCAGATTTGGGGTGAACACTCACAGGAACAACCTGAGGGGTTTGGGGTGACCAAGGGGACAATTTGGGGGTCTCAGATTTTTGGGGCGGTTTCCAGGTTTTTTGGGGGTCAGGTCCCAGGTTTTTGGGGTGGTCAGAGGTGTTTTGGGGGGATCCCTGGTTTTGGGGTCACCTGGTGCCGTTGACACAGTCAGCGGAGGGCTGTGGAAGCGACACAGGGGCGGCAGCTCGGGGGTCCCCGGCCCGGGGCTCAGGGTGTCCCAGGACGGTGACAAAGCCGCCGGTGTCACCGCTGACCAGGAACTGCCCCGACCTGGGGGGCAGGAGAGGGGGCATGAGACCCAGGGGCCCTGAGCCCCCAAAATCCACTCTAAAAATGCTCAGGACCCCCCAAAATCCTCTCTAAAGGTGCTCAGGATGTCCCCAAAAGGTGACCCAGGTGTTCAGGACCCCCAAATTCCCTCAAACTGTGACCCAGGTGCTCAGGATGTCCCCAAAGGGTGACCCAGGTGTTCAGGACCCCAAAATCCACTCTAAAGTGACCCAGGGGTCCAGAAACCCCAAAAATCCACTCTAAAACTGACCCAGGTGTTTAGGACCCCCAAATTCCACTCAAACCATGATCCAGGTGCTCAGGATGTCCCCAAAGGGTGACCCAGGTGTTCAGGACCCCCAAAATCCACTCTAAAGTGACCCAGGGGTCCAGAAACCCCAAAAATCCACTCTAAAACTGACCCAGGTGTTTAGGACCCCCAAATTCCACTCAAACCATGATCCAGGTGCTCAGGATGTCCCCAAAGGGTGACTCCAGGTGTTCAGGACCCCCAAAATCCACTCTAAAAGTGACCCAGGGGTCCAGAAACCCCAAAAATCCACTCTAAAAACTGACCCAGGTGTTTAGGACCCCCCAAAATCCCCTCAAACCGCGGACCCAGGTGTTCAGGACCCCCAAATTCCCTCAAACTGTGACCCAGGTGCTCAGGATGTCCCCAAAGGTGACCCAGGTGTTCAGGACCCCCAAAATCCACTCTAAAAGTGACCCAGGGTCCAGAAACCCCAAAAATCCACTCTAAAAACTGACCCAGGTGTTTAGGACCCCCAAAATCCACTCTAAAGGTGACCCAGGTGCTCAGGACCCCCAAAAATCCACTCTAAAGGTGACCCAGGTGTTTAGGACCCCCCAAAATCCCCTCAAATTGTGACCCAGGTGCTCAGGACCCCCAAAATCCACTCTAAAGGTGACCCAGGTGTCCAGAAAGGCCAAATTTCCTTCAAGAGAAGATCCAGGTGTCCTGGAACCCCAAAAATCTTCTCTAAAAGGTGACTCAGATGTTCAGGACCCCAAAAAAAATCCCCTCTAAAAAGTGACCCAGGTATCCTGGACCCCCAAAAATCTCCTCTAAAAGGAGACCCAGGTGTCCAGGACATCCCTAAAAGATAACTCAGGTGTTCAGGACCCCCAAAATCCCCTCAAAAAGGTAAGCCAGGTGTTCAGGACCCCCGAATTCCACTCTGTAAAGGTGCCCCAGTGTCCTGGACCCCAAAAATCCCCTTTAAAAGTGACCCAGGTGTTCAGGACCCCAAAATCCCCTTTAAAAAGTGTCCCAGGTGTTCAGGACCCCAAAACTTCTCTAAAAATTGTCCCAGGTGTTCAAGACCCCCCAAATTCCCCTCCAGAAGGTGCCCCAGGTGTGCAGGACATGCCCAGAAGGAGCCCCAGGTTTTTGGGGGGTCGCTCACGGGTCGAGGTCGAAGGTCACGCGCTGGTTGGTGGCCACGCGCCGCGGCAGCGCCAGCAGGGGGCGCTGGGGCGCGCAGAGTCCCAGCACAGGATGTGACGGTCCTGGGGCGGGGCCAGCCCGGACACGCCCATCAGCGCTGAAGCCACGCCCCCCAAATAACCAAAACCACCTCCAGCCCATAAACCACGCCCACCACAGTGGGAGGTGCCCAATCCTCACTCCCCAGTTTGGGTGCCACACCCTCAACAATGAGGCCACGCCCACCCCAAACCACACCCACTACAGTGGGAGGCACCCCAACCCCACCCCTAAAGCCACGCCCAGTTTGGGGTGCCACACCCCAAACCACACCCACTACAGTGGGAGGCTCCCAAACTCCACCCCTAAAGCTACGCCCCCAGTTTGGGGTGCCACACCCCAAACCACACCCACTACAGTGGGAGGCTCCCAAACTCCACCCCTAAAGCCACGCCCAGTTTGGGGTGCCACACCCTCAAAACTGAGACCACGCCCACTCCAAGCCACGCCCATCACGATGGAAGATGCTCATCAGATCCCAACCCCACCCCATAAAGCCACGCCCAGTTTGGGGCGCCACACCCCTAAGCCACACCCCCAAAATTGGAGACACCCAAGCCCCACCCCTAAAGCCACGCCCACTCAGGCCACGCCCACCTTCCTGCCCCGCGTACAGGTGGAGCCCCGCGAGGGCTGAAGCGCAGGTGGGTGGGCGCGGCCGGGAGGCGGGGCCAGAGCGCCACGGCCCCCGCCCCTCCCAGCGGGTACAGCCCCAGGCTCCGCCCATAGGAGCCGCAGGCGAACAGCGATTGGCTGGGGCTGAAGGCCAGGCAGCCAATCAGGCCCCGCTGGCCCTGCCCGCCTCTGGGGTGGAGACAAAGCTGAGGCCACGCCCCATCGGGGAGGCTACGCCCTTTGGGGGTCACACCCACCAAAGCCACGCCCTCGTGTGCCACACCCATTTAAGCTCCGTCCTCTTCCTCCCCACCCACTGGCCCAAAATCCCTGAACCCCCCAAACCACACCCCTATGGCCCCGCCCCTTTAACCCCACCCAAGCCCCGCCCCTTCATCTAAAAACAAAGGGGGGATTCCCTCTCCACCTGTTTAAACCCCACCCCTTTAGACCACGCCCATTATAATCCCCACCCCTTATCCCCACCAAAACCTCAATTCCCCCCAAATAAAAGGGAGGGATCACCCCTCCCCACCCAGCCACGCCCAGATAGGCCCCTCCCTTCACATCAGACCCCGCCCCTTTCCCTTAGACCACACCCCTTTACCCCAAATCCTCCCATCAAAACCCAAATTTCCCCCCAGATAAATGGGGAACCGCCCTCCCCACTGCAGCCCCACCCTGGACTCCACCCCATTAAGCCACGCCCCTTTAAGACCCACCCATTTAAGCCCCGCCCCTTAGACCCCGCCCCTTTCCCTTTAGGCCACACCCTTTACTCCAAATCCTCCCATCAAAACCCAAATTTCCCCAAATAAAATGGGGGTGAACTGCCCCTGCCCACTCGCAGCCCCCACTCCTGGCCCCCGCCCCTGCGAGGCCCTGCCCTCGGCCCCGCCCCCCGGCCCTGCCCCCTCACGGCTCAGCGCTCTCGTGGCCGCTCCTGCCCGGGCGCCGGTCGGGAACTCACAGACGGCGCCGCTTTGGCCGCCCAGGAGCCGCGAGCCGCCGGGGAGAACGCCAGCGAGTGCGGGCCACCGCTCGTCCTGGGACCCCAAACCCTGACATCAGGGGACCCCAAACCCACCGGGACATCAGGGGGAGACCCCAAACCCACCGGGACATCAGGGGGACCCCAAAACCCACCGGGACATCAGGGGGATCCCTAAACCCCACAGGATATCAGGGGGAGACCCCAAACCCCGGGACATCAGGGGGGACCCCAAAACCCACCAGGACATCAGGGGGAGACCCCAAAACCCACCAGGGCATGAGGGAGATCCCAAAACCCCCAAAAACTCACTCCAGGACATCAGGGGCACCCCAAAACCATCGGGACATCAGGGGGCACCCCTAAACCCCAGCCCCACCCAGGCACCAGGGAAACCCCAGAACCCTTCCCATAAAAGGGGCTGGGGGTCCCCAAAACCATCTCTGGGACCCTCAAACTCACCCGGGGGGGTCCCCAACCCCACCCGGGCACTGGGGAAACCCCAAAAACCTCCGGGACATCGGGGGGGTCCCCAACCCCAAAACCCTGAGGGGCTTCCCCCACCTCAGCTGCCCTTTTCCCTCCAGTCCCTCCCAGTTTCCCCAGTTGCTCCCAGTCCCTCCCAGTTCCCCCCCCCAGCTCCCCCCAGTTCCCCCCCAGTTCCCCCAGTACCCACCAGGTGGTTGTGGGCACGGAACGACCCTCGCAGGGTCCCATCAAGGCGTCCTAAAGGTGCATCGGGTTGTCCCGCTGCTGGCGCCACTCCCGCCCAGTACGGACCAGTACGGACCAGTACGGACCAGTACAGACCAGTACGGATCAATAGCGACCTCCCAGGACTCTCCCTGCTCCCAGTGCTACACCAGTATGGACCAGTACGGACGAACACGGACCAACACGGATCAGCACGGACCAGTACAGACCAGTACTAGGACCAGTATAGACCAGTACTGACCAGTACGGACCAGTACAGATCAGTATGACCAGTACGGACCAGTACGGACCAGTACGGACCAGTACAGGACCAATACGGACCAGCACGGATCAGCAAGCACGGACCAGTATGGATCAGTACGGACCAGTATGGACCAGTATGGACCAGTACAGACCAGTACAGATCAATAGCAACCTCCCAGGAACCTCCCCTGCTCCCAGTGCCGCACCAGTACGGACCAGTACGGACCAGCACAAACCAGTACGGACCAGTATGGATCAATAGCGACCTCCCAGGAACCTCCCCTGCTCCCAGTACACTCCCCCAGTTAATCCCAGTAACAACCAGTGCCCTCCCAGTAAGACCCAGTTCATCCCAGTGCCTCCATTCTCCTCCCAGTAACCCTCCCAGTACATCCCAGTTCCGCAGTTCCGTCCCAGTCACTCCCAGTCCCTTCTCAGACCCTCCCAGTACATTCCAGTCCCCTCCCAGTCCCGTCCCAGTGCTCCCAGTGCTCCCAGTAGCTCACAGGCAGGTGGGGGGCTGGCTGGAGTCCATCAGGGGGTACCAGGTGAAGTCGTAGATGGTGTCACCTTCGGCCACCCGCACGGCCGGGGCCTGGACAGAGTGACCGGAGTGACCAGACAGTGACCAGAGTGACCAGAGTGACCACAGTGACCATGGGGTGACCATGGAGTGACCACAGAGTGACCATGGAGTGACCCAGAGTGACCCAGAGTGACCCAGAGTGACCATGAGGTGACCAGAGTGACCCAGAGTGACCCCAGAGTGACCAGACAGTGACCAGAGTGACCAGAGTGACCATGGAGTGACCCAGAGTGACCCCAGAGTGACCAGACAGTGACCAGAGTGACCATGGAGTGACCAGAGTGACCCAGAGTGACCCACAGTGACCACAGTGACCAGACGGTGACCAGAGTGACCATGGAGTGACCAGAGTGACCATGGAGTGACCCAGAGTGACCCAGAGTGACCCAGAGTGACCCCAGAGTGACCCAGAGTGACCACAGTTACCACAGAGTGACCAGAGTGACCACAGAGTGACCATGGAGTGACCCAGTAACCCCAGAGTGACCCAGAGTGACCATGGGGTGACCACAGTGACCACAGAGTGACCCAGAGTGACCATGGGGTGACCCAGAGTGACCACAGAGTGACCACACGTACCACAGAGTGACCATGGAGTGACCAGAGAGACCCAAAGTGACCATGGAGTGACCCAAAGTGACCACGGAGTGACCCCAGTGACCCAGAGTGACCATGGAGTAACTCTGAGTGACCACAGAGTGACCACAGTGACCACAAAGTGACCCCAGAGACTTCCAGAGTGACCCCAGAGTGACCCCTGAGACCCCCCAGACCCCTGGAGTGACCCCTAGACCCTAGAGAGACCCACAATGACCCCCAGCCCCCCAAACCCCCCACAGTGACCCCAAACCCCCCAGATCCCCAAAATCTCCTCAGGACCCCAGAGTGACCCCCCCAGGCCCCCCCCGTGACCCCCTGGAGTGACCCCCAGAGTGACTCCCCCCAGGCCCCCCGTGACCCCTGGAGTGACGCCCCAGGCCCCCCGTGACCCCTGACCCACCAGCTCGGGCAGGGGGGGCCCCGGGGGGGGCCCCGGGGGGAGGGGCAGGTCGAAGATGCGCAGGGCGTTGTCGTTGCTGCAGGTCAGGACACAGGAGCCGTCGGGGGCCCTGGAGAACCCCAAAACCCTCCAGAACTCGGGGGACACCCTGGGAACCCCAAATATCCCCAGGTATTGGGGACACCCCTGGGAACCCCAAAACCCTCCAGGAACTGGGGACACCCCTGGGAACCCCAAAATATCCCCAGGTATTGGGGACACCCCATTGGGAACCCCAAAATATCCCCAGGTGTTGGGGACACTCCCTGGGGAACCCCTCGAAATATCGCCCAGGTATTGGGGACACTCTCTGGGAACCCCAAAATATCCCCCAGGTATTGGGGACCCCTATTGTCACCCTCTCTAAACCCCAAATCACTCTCCCCAGGAGGAGCAGGGGGTTGGGGTGATTTAGGAGATTTTTGGGGTGATTTAGGAGAGTTTTGGGGTGATTTATGGAAAGGTTTTGGATGATTTAGGGGAGATTTTTGGGGTAATTTAGGGGTTTTTGGGAGATTTTGGGGTGATTTAGAAGGTTTTTGGGGTGATGTAGGTGGATTTGGGGGTGATTTAGGAGGGTTTTTTGGGGGGGTTTTGGGGTGATTTAGGTGTTTTGGATGATTTAGGCGGTTTTGGGGTGATTTAGAGAGGTTTT
>JAKWBO010001805.1:0-10345 GCA_034336685.1 Luscinia luscinia | reverse complement strand
TGTCTCACGGATCACAGAGCACAGTGTCTCTGTCTCAGACCCAGCACCGTCCATGCTATAATTGGTGACCCCGACGTGATCTGATAGAGCCACACCTGCAGCAGCAGGGGGAGACAGAAATCTGCCCAAAGTCCTCAGCTGAGAACAATAAATGCTTTTTGTCTCACGGATCACAGAGTGATCCGCTCTGTCTCTGTCCATGTGACACTCACCCACGCAGATGGTGCCACTGGGGTCCAGCTTGCTGCCCGGGGAGCACTCGCAGGCGAAGGAGCCGGCGTTGTTCCTGCACAGCCCGTTCACACACGGGTTGGACGTGCACTCGTTGATGTCTGCGGGGACAAAGGGACAAAGTCACTGGGGGCAGTGACAGGGGACACAGACTGGAGGAGGTGAGAGCACAGAGTGGGAAGAATTGATTTTTACATGGTTTTAATAGAAGAGTAAAGTTTAAAATATGTTAAAATCATATATATGTTATATATAAGTATATAAAAATATGAAGTGTGCCATATAGAAATATATTGTGGTATGATATAGTCATGTGATCTACAGAATAAAAATACTAGATAATATACTGATATATAGGACATAATAAATATATATTATATATTATTAATGCATAAAATATATGGTTTACTTTATATATAATATGTAATATATAATACATAATACATAATACATAATACATAATACATAATATAGCATATGTTATATATATGTATTCTATATTCTGTATTTTATATTCTATATTCTACATTCTATTACACCTATACAATAACATATATTATATAATAATATAATATAGAATGTAAGAAAGACTACATAATGTATTATATAAATAATAAATTATAAGTTATATAGAAATTCCATATAAGTATAGACGTCATATAGAGAGCTCCAATAACAATATAAAAAATACAAGATTTAAAAAAATTATTTGGATTGAGGGTGGTTGGGGCACTTGTGTGCAAAGTGCCAGCTCTCAAATATTTGAGGCCTCTGTGCACAGGAAACCATTTCTTCCCCTCCAAATCACAGCTTTTCAATCAAATTCCCCAAACCTTGCAATTTTGGTCAAGCCTCAAGCTCAAATTTTGTGGTCCTGGAGGAAATGGAAATTGCTCTGGTTTCCAGGCTCAGATGTTTTGGGGTCAGGTGTCCACTGCTCCAAACCCAGAGTGAAATAGCACTAAAAGCCATGGGGGGAAAAACCCTAAAAATGAGGTCAAACCCTAAAAATGAGGTCAAACCCTAAAAACGAGGTCATACCCTAAAAACGAGGTCAAACCCTAAAAATGAGGTCATACCCTAAAAACGAGGTCATACCCTAAAAACGAGGTCATACCCTAAAAACGAGGTCAAACCCCCTGACCCCAAAGGTGCAGCTTTGCAGAGCACTGAGATGGGGAGGGAAGCTGGGATTTACTGGAGGGATTTCCAGCTGGGATTTCCAACTGGGATCTCCAGCAGGGAATTCCCAGCAGGGATTTCCCAGCAGGGATCTCCAGATGGGATTTACAACTGGGATCTCCAACAGGGATTTCCCAGCAGGGATTCACAACTGGGATTTACAACTGGGATTCCCAGCAGGGATTTCTGAGCAGGGATTTCCGAGCAGGGATCTCCAGATGAGATTTACAACTGGGATTTCCCAGCAGGGATCTCCCAGCAGGGATCTCCAGATGAGATTTACAACTGGGATTCCCAGCAGGGATCTCCAGATGGGATTTACAACTGGGATCTCCAGCAGGGATCTCCAGATGGGATTTACAAATGGGATCTCCAGCAGGGATTTCCCAGCAGGGATTTACAAATGGGATCTCCAGCAGGGATTTTCCAGCAGTGATTCCCCAGCAGGGATTCCCCAGCAGGGATCTCCCAGCAGGGATTTACAAATGGGATCTCCAGCAGGGATCTCCCAGCAGGGATTCTAGCAACAGGGATCTCCCAGCAGGATTTCCAGCAGGATCTCCAGATGGGATTTACAAATGGGATCTCCAGCAGGGATTCCCCAGGATCTCCCAGCAGGGATCTCCCAGCAGGGATTTACAAATGGGATCTCCAGCAGGGATTTTCCAGCAGGGATTTCCCAGCAGGGATTCCCCAGCAGGGATCTCCCAGCAGGGATTTACAAATGGGATCTCCCAGCAGGGGTTTCCAACTGGGATCTCCCAGCAGGGATTCCCCAGCAGGGATTTCCCAGCAGGGAACTCCAGCAGGGATTCCCTACTGAGATTGACAACTGGGATTCCCAGCAGGGATCTCCAGATGGGATTTACAAATGGGATCTCCAGCAGGGATTTCCCACTGGGGATCTCCCAGCAGGGATTCCCAGCAGGGATCTCCCAGCAGGGATCTCCCAGCAGGGATCTCCCCAGCAGCGATCTCCCAGCAGGGATCTCCCAGCAGGACTGGCCCAGGCAGCAGCCCAGGCTGTTTTTCCCGTGCCAGGCTCTGCAGCTGCCCCGGTACCTTCGCAGGTGTCGGTCTCGGTGCGGAACACGAAGCCCTTGGGGCAGGTGCAGGTGTAGCTGCCCGGGGTGTTCCTGCACAGCCCGTTGTCACACAGCAGCCTGTTCACGCTGCACTCGTCCACATCTGGGGACAGACATGGCATCTGTGAGCTGCTTTGGGCTGGGAAGGGTTAATTTCCCCCCAGCACAGTCACAGGAGGCACCCACAGGGTGGTGGATCCAAGCCCAGCCTCTGCACAGACACCCCAAAATTCCCAGTCTGTCCCAGAGTGCTGTCCCTGCTCTGGCAGAGCTGGGACCATTCCCAGGGGAATTGAGGGACAGGAACCATTCCCAGATCCCCATCCCAAGCCCTGGCACAGCCCCAGCCATTCCCTGGGTCCTGTCCCTGCTCCACCAGAGCTGGGACCATTCCCAGGGGAATTCAGGGACAGGAACCATTCCCAGATCATCCATCCCAAGCCCTGGCACAGCCCCAGCTGCTCCCTGGGTCCTGTCCCTGCTCTGGCAGAGCTGGGACCATTCCTGGGGGAATTGAGGGACAGGAACCATTCCCAGATCTCCATCCCAGCCCCTGGCACAGCCCCAGCTGCTCCCTGGGTCCTGTCCCTGCTCCACCAGGGCTGGGGCTTGGACCATTCCCAGGGGAATTGAGGGACAGGAACCATTCCCAGATCTCCATCCCAAGCCCTGGCACAGCCCCAGCTAGCTCCCTGGGTCCTGTCCCTGCTCCACCGGGTCTGGGACCATTCCCAGGGGAATTCAGGGACGGGAACCATTCCCAGATCCCCATCCCAGCCCCTGGCACAGCCCCAGCTGCTCCCTGGGTCCTGTCCCTGCTCCACCAGGGCTGGGGCTGGGACCATTCCCAGGGGAATTCAGGGACAGGAACCATTCCCAGACCTCCATCCCAAGCCCTGGCACAGCCCCAGCTGCTCCCTGAGCAGAAACCAGAGCTGCCCCTGCCCTTCCCTCCCAGGGCACCAGCAGAGTCTCCTTGCTCCCCAGGAAGGAGCAGGGAACGAATTCCTCACTTCCCTTCCCGTCCTTACCCCACCCCTCCCATCCTGCCCCGCCCAGCTGCCGGGCAGGGTCTGGAGGCCCCTGGCAGCCCCCGGGGCAGGCAGCCCCTGACTCACCCACGCAGTTCTTGCCCGTGGGGTCGGACTCGTAGCCCAGGTTGCAGATGCAGCGGTAGCTGCCCCGCAGGTTCTCGCACATCCCGTTGGGGCAGATGTCGGGGTTCAGGGCGCACTCGTTGATGTCTGCCAGGGACAAGAGAAGGAACCTCCTGCACCTTCACTGCAGGAATTGTGGATCCAAAAGGGGCTGGGCTGGGAGGGAGCTCACAGCCCCTCTTGCTCCACTGCCACCACTCCAGGCTGCTCCAAGCCCTGTCCAGGGATGGGGCAGCCACAGCTCCTCCCTGCCCTGGCCCAGCCCAGGGCTCTGAGTCAGGAGGACAGAGCTGGGATGAGCCCAGTTTTATGTCAGGACATCCCAGAGTCGTTTTTATCCCAGCACTGAGCTCAGGCCTTTAATCAGCCCCAGATTCAGCCCTGGGTGACCCAGAAAGGTGCCAGCCAGGTGGGCACATCCCCTCCCTGCAGCAGCATCCTCTCCTCTGCTCTTCTGGAGCCAATCCCCAGTGCCAGGGCAGAGATTTCACCCAGCCCAGCCTGTGCTGGCACCGTGGGCTCCCTGCAGGGCCAGCTGGCCACAGCTGCCCAGGCACTGCTGGCCTGTGTCCCCACGCTCCTGGAGCTCAGCTCCAGCCAGGGAAACGCAGCCTGGAGAGCTCTGAGTGCAGCCCTGGCTCCAGGCAGGGATGGAATGACCAGAGCATGGCCTTGCTAGAAAGTCTCACCATTCCCAAGGGGCTGGCCCTGGCCAGGACACGAGCCCTGGATGGGAGCCCAAGGAGCCACTGGGGCTTCTCCTCTGGCTCCTTCCAGGGCTGGGCAAGGCCCTGGCTGCTCTCCCTGCTGATCCAAGCACAGCCCAGGGCTGGCACTGAGCCCTCCTGCAACTCAGAGCAGCACAGATTTGGCACCTCCCTCTGCCTGGACACCCCAAGGAGGAGCTGGGGAGCAGAGCAGGGTCCCACTGCTCACTCCCACCCCAGCAGGGAGGGCAGCCCAGCTCTGCTGGCACTCAGATCCACCCCTGCTCCACGAAAAGCAGCTGAAGGTCCTTTCTGAGGAATCCTGAACATCCCTGGGGAATCCTGCACGTCCCAAAGGAATCCTGCACGTCCCTGGGGAATCTGGAATGTCCCAAAGGAATCCTGCACGTTACTGGGGAATCCTGAATATCCCAAAGGAATCCTGAACATCCCTGGGGGATCCTGAACATCCCTGGGGAATCCTGCACATTTTTGGGAAATCCTGAACATTCCTGAGGAATCCTGCTCGTCCCAGAGGAATCCTGCTCGTCCCTGGGGATTCCTGGTCATTCCTGAGGAATCCTGCACATTTTTGGGGAATCCTGCTCATCCCTGAGGGATCTTGCACATTTTGGGGAATCCTGTACGTCCCTGGGGATTCCTGCACGTCTCAAAAGAATCCTGCACATCCCTGAGGAATCCTGCTCGTCTCTGGGGAATCCTGAACATCCCTGAGGAATCCTGCACACTTTTGGGGAATCCTGCCCACTTTTGGGGAATCCTGCAGCTCTCTGAGGGTCCCTGCAGCTCTCTGAGGGCCCCTGCACCCACCTCTGCCGTCGGCCGTGATCCCGATGCCGCTGCTGCACAGAGCCTGGAACTCCGCTGGGGACAGAGCAGAGCAGAGCCGTGAGCAGCACAGCCCCGGGGCTGATCGCTCCAACTCGGCACTTCTGGTCTCATCTTCCAGCAAACAACTGCTGTTCCTCATTCCCAATTGTCCTAGCAAGAACTGCTATTCCTAATTCCCAATTTTTGTAGCCAAGAACTGCTATTCCTAATTCCCAATTTTTGTAGCCAAGAACTGCTATTCCTAATTCCCAATTTTTGTAGCCAAGAACTGCTATTCCTAATTCCCAATTTTTGTAGTCAAGAACTGTTATTCCTAATTCCCAATTTTTGTAGCCAAGAACTGTTATTCCTAATTCCCAATTTTCCCACTAAAGAACTGTTATTCCTGATTCCCAATTCTCCTAACCAAGAACTGTTATTCCTAATTCCCAATTTCTGTAGCCAAGAACTGTTATTCCTAATTCCCAATTTCTGTAGCCAAGAACTGCTATTCCTAATTCCCAATTTTTGTAGTCAAGAACTGCTATTCCTAATTCCCAATTTTCCCACTAAAGAACTGTTATTCCTAATTCCCAATTGTCCTAGCAAGAACTGTTATTCCTAATTCCCAATTCTCCTAACCAAGAACTGCTATTCCTAATTCCCAATTTCTGTAGCCAAGAACTGTTATTCCTAATTCCCAATTTTTGTAGTCAAGAACTGTTATTCCTAATTCCCATTTCTTTGCCTGAGACACCCCTCATTTCTAAATTATAATAATTTGGAGGGAGGGGGTTTGCACTCTCCATTTCAAAGAGAAGCTCCTGCCTTTATGGGCAGGACACACTCCCAATTCCATCACCAGATTTTTGCATCCACTCTCCATTTTTCCAATTCCAACCCCAGATTTGGGCATCCACTCTCCATTTTTCCACTTCCAACACCAGATTTTTGCATCCACTCTCCATTTTTCCAATTCCATCACCAGATTTTTGACATCCACTCTCCATTTTTCCAATTCCATCACCAGATTTTTGCATCCACTCTCCATTTTTCCAATTCCATCACCAGATTTTTGCATCCACTCTCCATTTTTCCAATTCCATCACCAGATTTTTGACATCCACTCTCCATTTTTCCAATTCCATCCCCAGATTTTTGCATCCACTCTCCATTTTTCCAATTCCATCACCAGATTTTTGACATCCACTCTCCATTTTTCCAATTCCATCACCAGATTTTTGCATCCACTCTCCATTTTTCCAATTCCATCACCAGATTTTTGACATCCACTCTCCATTTTTCCAATTCCATCACCAGATTTTTGCATCCACTCTCCATTTTTCCAATTCCATCACCAGATTTTTGCATCCACTCTCCATTTTTCCACTTCCATCACCAGTTTTAGACATCCTCTCTCCATTTTTCCACTTCCAAGCCCAGATTTTTGCATCCACTCTCCATTTTTCCACTTCCAACCCCAGATTTTTGCATCCACTCCCCATTTTTTCCAACCCCCCAACACCAGATTTAGACATCCACTCTCCATTTTTTCCACTTCCAACACCCCAGCACCAGATTTGGGCATCCACTCTCCATTTTTCCTCTTCCAACACCAGATTTAGACATCCACTCTCCATTTTTCAACTTCCAACACCCCAATATCAAATTTGGATATCCACTCTCCATTTTTCCACTTCCATCACCAAACTTGGACATCCACTCTCCATTTTTTCCACTTCCAACCCCCTAACTCCAGATTTGGGCACCCACTCTCCATTTTTCCACTCCCAGTTTTAGACATCCTCTCTCCATTTTTCAACTTCCAACACCCCAATATCAAATTGGGATATCCACTCTCCATTTTTTCACTTCCAACACCAGATTTGGGCACCCACTCTCCATTTTTCCACTCCCAGTTTTAGACATCCACTCTCCATTTTTCAACTTCCAACACCCCAATATCAAACTGGGATATCCACTCTCCATTTTTCCCCTTCCAACCCCCTAACTCCAGATTTGGGCACCCACTCTCCATTTTTTCCACTTCCAACCCCAGATTTGGGCACCCACTCTCCATTTTTCCACTCCCAGTTTTAGACATCCTCTCTCCATTTTTCAACTTCCAACACCCCAATATCAAATTGGGATATCCACTCTCCATTTTTCCCCTTCCAACCCCAGATTTGGGCACCCACTCTCCATTTTTTGCCGCCGGGCTCCCCTTTCCCCACTCCCCCCGCTCCCCAAGCCGCCCAAACCCCGCCAGGACGCCGCTGCTCCGCTCCCCGCAGGCGGGGCCGGCTCACCCGAGTTTTTGGCCGGGCAGGGCTGGCAGGGCTCCCCGAAGCCGTGGTCGGGGCTGGCGCAGCAGCACTCGGACTTGGTGACGGCGCCGGGGAAGGGGCGGGCGCAGGTTCCCTTTTTGATGCCGCCGTAGCAGGTGCTCCGCATGTGGGTGTCCACGCAGACCCGGCCGTCCACGCCGATGGCCAGGCCCCCCAGGCACTCGCAGCGGAACGAGCCCTCCGTGTTGATGCACCAGCCGTTCATGCAGATCCCCGGAGTCTCGCACTCGTCGATGTCTGTGGGGGAGGCAGAGGGGTGAGTGCGGGGAGAGGGGGCGCGGGAGAGGGGTGGGACACACGGGGAGAGGGGTGGGACACGGGGAGAGGGGTGGGACACACGGGGAGAGGGGTGGGGACACACGGGGAGAGGGGGTGGGACACACGGGGAGAGGGGTGGGACACACGGGGAGAGGGGTGGGACACACGGGAGAGGGGTGGGACACACGGGGAGAGGGGTGGGACACACGGGGAGAGGGGTGGGACACACGGGGAGAGGGGTGGGACACACGGGAGAGAGGGTGGGACACACGGGGAGAGGGGTGGGACACACGGGAGAGAGGGGTGGGACATGGGAGAGGTGGGACACGGGGAGAGGGGTTGGGACATGAGGAGAGGGGACTGGGACACACGGAGAGGTGGGACACGGGGAGAGGGGTGGGACACACGGGGAGAGGGGTGGGACATGAGGAGAGGGACTGGGACACACGGAGGGGTGGGACACGGGAGAGGGTGGGACACGGGAGAGGGTGGGACACACGGAGAGGGGTTGGGGCATGAGGAGAGGGGTGGGACACGGGAGAGGTGGGACACAGAGGGAGAGGGTTGGGGACATGAGGAGAGGGTGGGACTCAGGGAGAGGGTTGGGGACACATGAACAGGGAGC
This sequence comes from Luscinia luscinia, assembly GCA_034336685.1. Taxonomy (NCBI): domain Eukaryota; kingdom Metazoa; phylum Chordata; class Aves; order Passeriformes; family Muscicapidae; genus Luscinia; species Luscinia luscinia. Next base: position 1,921 of record JAKWBO010001805.1, on the reverse strand, counting down.
AGAATGTACAGACAGAGCCTCAGGACACACGGACAGGGGCGCAGAGAGAGGCTCTGGACACACGGACAGGGCATCAGGACACACGGACAGCGGTGAGGACATGCAGGATTCGCTCACCCGGGTTTGGGATTCGCTCCCCACGTCTGGGGATTCATTTACCCACGTTTGGGATTCATTCCCCAGGATCAGGATTCACTCCCTCACGTTTTGGGATTTGCTACCCCAGGATAGATCATGATGGATTCCGCTTCACCCCCGGTTTAGGATTAATTTACCCACGTTTGGGATTCTACTCCCCTCCCATTTGGGATTCACCCCTTCAGGATCAGGATTCGCTCCCCCATGTCTGGGATTCACTCACCCTGGTTTAGGATTGATTTACCCACGTTTGGGATTCACTCCCACATCTGGAATTCACTCACCCACGTCTGGAATTCACTCACCCACGTTCGGATTCATTCCCCAGGTTTAGGATTCTCTCCCCTCCATTTGGGATTCACCCCCCACGTTTGGGATTCACTCACCCCGGTTTAGGATTGATTTACCCACGTTTGGGATTCTCTCCCCTCCCATTTGGGATTCACCCCCAGGTTTGGGATTCACCCCCCCAGGTTTGGGATTCACTCACCCACGCAGTAGCGCCCGTTGGGAGCCAGCACAAACCCGGGTTTGCAGATGCACTTGAAGCTCCCGTCCTCGTTGATGCACATCCCGTTGAGGCACATGTTGGTGGTGGCACACTCGTCGTGGTCTGGGGGCACAGAAAGGACCCCAGAGCTGCAGCAAGACCCTCCTGTGCCCAAACCCCCCTGTGCCTCCAGGAGCATCCCCTGGGGTCACCTTTCCTGGTCAGAGCTGCACCCCCAGGGCTCCTGGAGCTGCTCCTGCTCCAGCCCCAGCCCTGCTGATCCCCTGCACCCCAAATCCCTCGGGAGAGCCCTCATGGAAACAGCCCTGGTCAGCCCTGCCCTTGGGGACAGCCCAGAATAAATCCCCAAACAGAACTGATCCCAGCCCCTGTCCTTGGGGACACCCAGATTAAATCCCCAAACAGAACTGATCCCAGCCCAGCCCTGTCCTTGGGGGACACCCAGATTAAATCCCCAAAGAGAATTGATCCCAGCCCCTGTCCTTGGGGACACCCAGATTAAATCCCCAAAGGGAATTTATCCCAGCACCCTGTCCTTGGGGACACCCAGATTAATCCCCAAGGGGAACTGATCCCAGCCCCCTGTCCTTGGGGACACCCAGATTAAATCCCCAAACAGAATTGATCCCAGCACCCTGTCCTTGGGGACACCCAGATTAATCCCCAAAACAGAACTGATCCCACCCTGTCCTTGGGGACACCCAGATTAAATCCCCAAACAGAACTGATCCCAGCCCACCCTGTCCTGTGGAACACCCAGATTAATCCCCAACAGAACTGATCCCCAGCACCCTGTCCTTGGGGACACCCAGATTAAATCCCAAGGAAAATTGATCCCAGCCCAGCCCTATCATTGTGGAACACCCCAGAATAAAACCCCATGGGAAGGGTGATCCCCAGCCCACCCCTGAGCCCCGCAGCCCCCCAGCCCCGCAGCTCCTGTAGCCCCGGAGCCCCGCAACCCCTGAGCCCTGCAGCTCCTGTAGCCCTCCAGCCCCCGCACCCCCGAGCCCCCAGCCCCCGCAGCTCCCGAGTCCCGCACCCCTGAGCCCCCGACCCCTGCAGCCCCCGAGCCCCCGCACTCCCGCGCAGCTCCCGCACCCCCGAGCCCCCAGCGCCCCGCACTCCCGCACCCCCGAGCCCCTGAGCCCCCGAGCCCCTGCACCCCCGCACCCCGAGCCCTGCAGCCCCGCCCCGCGCACCCCTGAGCCCCCACCGCGGCACTCCCCAGCCCCCGCAGCCCCGCACCCCGAGCCCCTCCAGCCCCGCACC
>JAKWBO010001804.1:0-10347 GCA_034336685.1 Luscinia luscinia | reverse complement strand
GCCGCAGCGGCACACCAAGAGGCACACGCAAACAGTTCTGCACGCCCACCCACGCGTGGGCCGGCCGTGGTGGCACACCCAGTGGCACACGCAAAGAGTTTTGCACGCCACCCACGAGTGGGCCGGCCGTGGCGGCACACCCAGTGGCACACGCAAAGAGTTCTGCACGCCCACCCACGGGTGGGCCTGCCGTGGCGGCACACCCAATGGCACACGGAAACAGTTCTGCACGCCCACCCACGGGTGGGCCGGCCGTGGCTGCACACCCAGAGGAACCGCAAACCCTTCTGCACGCCCACCCACGGGTGGGCCGGCCGTGGCGGCACACCCAGTGGCACACGCAAACACTTCTGCACGCCCACCCACGGGTGGGCCGGCCGTGGAAGCACACCCAGAGGAACCGCAAACCCTTCTGCACGCCCACCTACGGGTGGGCCGGCCGTGGCGGCACACCCAGAGGCAAACGCAGGCACTTCTGCACGCCCACCCACGGGTGGGCCGGCCGTGGCGGCACACCTAGTGGCACACGCAAACAGTTCTGCACGCCCACCCACAGGTAGGCCGGCTGTGGCGGCACAGCCAGTGGATCACGCATACAGTTCTGCACGCCCACCCACGGGTGGGCCGGCCGTGGCGGCACATCCAGTGGCACACGCAAACAGTTCTGCACGCCCACCCACGGGTGGGCCGGCCGTGGCGGCACACCTAGTGGCACACGCAAACAGTTCTGCACGCCCACCCACGGGTGGGCCGGCCGTGGCGGCACACCCAGAGGCACACGCAAACAGTTCTGCACGCCCACCCACGGGTAGGCCGGCCTTGGCGGCACACCCAGAGGCACACGCAGGCCCTTCTGCACGCCCACCCACGGGTGGGCCGGCCGTGGCGGCACACCCAGAGGCAACCGCAAACCCTTCTGCACGCCCACCCACGGGTGGGCCGGCCGTGGCGGCACACCCAGAGGCACACGCAGGCCCTTCTGCACGCCCACCCACGGGTGGGCCGGCCGTGGCGGCACACCCAGAGGCAACTGCAAACCCTTCTGCACGCCCACCTACGGGTCCGCCGGCCGTGGCGGCACACCCAGTGGCACAGGCAAACAGTTCTGCACGCCCACCCATGGGTGGGCCTGCCGTGGCGGCACACCCAGAGGCAAACGCAGGCACTTCTGCACGCCCACCCACGGGTGGGCCGGCCGTGGCGGCACACCCAGAGGCAACCGCAGGCCCTTCTGCACGACCACCCACGGGTGGGCCGGCCGTAGCGGCACACCCAGAGGCACACGCAAACAGTTCTGCACGCCCACCCTTGGGTGGCCGGCCGTGGCGGCACACCCAGAGGCAACTGTTGGCCCTTCTGCACGCCCACCCACGGGTAAGCCGGCCGTGGCGGCACACCCGGAGGCAACTGCCGGCCCTTCTGCACGCCCACCCACGGGTGGGCCGGCCGTGGCGGCACACCCAGAGGCACACGCAGGACCTTCTGCACGCCTACCCACGGGTGGGCCGGCCGTGGCGGCACACCCAGAGGCACACGCAAACAGTTCTGCACGCCCACCCACGGGTGGGCCGGCCGTGGCGGCACACCCAGAGGCAACTGCAGGCCCTTCTGCACGCCCACCCACGGGTGGGCCGGCCGTGGTGGCACACCCAGAGGCAACCCCAGGCGCTTCTGCACGCTTACCCACGGGTGGGCCGGCCGTGGCAGCACACGCGGAGGCAACTGCAGGCCCTTCTGCACGCCCACCCACGAATGGGCGGCCGTGGCGGCACACCCAGAGGCACACGATGGCCCTTCTGCACGCCCACCCACGGGTCAGCCGGCCGTGGCGGCACACCCAGAGGCAATTGCAGGCCCTTCTGCACGCCCACCCACGGGTGGGCCGGCCGTGGCGGCACACCCAGAGGCAATTGCAGGCCCTTCTGCACGCCCACCCACGTGTGGGCCGGCCGTGGCGGCACAGCCATTGGCACACGCAAACAGTTCTGCACGCCCACCCACGGGTGGGCCGGCCGTGGCGGCACACACAGAGCCCCACGCAGGCCCTTCTGCACGCCCACCCACGGGTGGGCCGGCCGTGGCGGCACACCCAGAGGCAACCGCAGGCCCTTCTGCACGCCCACCCACGGGTGGGCCGGCCGTGGCGGCACACCCAGAGGCAACCGCAGCCCCTTCTGCACGCCCTCCCACGGGTGGGCCGGCCGTGGCAGCACACCCAGAGGCACACGCAAACTGTTTTGCACGCCCACCCACGGGTGGGCCGGCCGTGGCGGCACACCCAGAGGCAACTGCAGGCCCTTCTGCACGCACACCCACGGGTGGGCCGGCCGTGGTGGCACACCCAGAGGCAATTGCAGGCCCTTCTGCACGCCCACCCACGGGTGGGCCGGCCGTGGCGGCACAGCCATTGGCACACGCAAACAGTTCTGCACGCCCACCACGGGTGAACCGGCCGTGGAGGCACACCCAGAGGCAACCGCAGGCACTTCTGCACACCCATCCACGGGTGGGCCGGCCGTGGCGGCACACCCAGTGGCACACGCAAACAGTTCTGCACGCCGGCCCACGGGTGGGCCGGCCGTGGCGGCACACACAGAGCTTCACGCAGGCCCTTCTGCATGCCCACCCACCGGTGGGCGGGCCGTGGCGGCACACCCAGAGGCACACGCAAACAGTTCTGCACGCCTACCCACGGGTGGGCCGGCCGTGGCTGTAAACCCAGAGGCAACCGACGGCTATTCTGCACGCCCACCCACGGGTGGGCCGGCCGTGGCGGCACACCCAGAGGCTACCGCAGGCTCTTCTGCACGCCCACCCACGGGTGGGCCGGCCTTGGCGGCACACCCAGAGGCAACCGCAAACAGTTCTGCACGCCCACCCACGGGTAGGCCGGCCGTGGCGGCACACCCAGTGGCACACGCAAACACATCTGCACGACCACCCACGGGTGGGCCGGCCGTGGCAGCACACCCAGAGGAACCGCAAAGCCTTCTGCACGCCCACCTACGGGTGGGCCGGCCGTGGCGGCACACCCAGAGGCAAACGCAGGCACTTCTGCACGCCCACCCACGGGTGGGCCGGCCGTGGCGGCACACCCAGAGGCAAACCCAGGCCCTTCTGCACGCCCACCCACGGGTGGGCCGGCCGTGGCGGCACACCGAGAGGCAACCGCAGGCCTTTCTGCACACCCACCCACGAATGGGCCGGCCGCAGCGTCAAACCCAGAGGCACACGCAAACAGTTCTGCACGCCCACCCACGGGTGGGCCGGCCGTGGCGGCACACCCAGAGGCAACTGCAGGCCCTTCTGAACGCCCACCCACGGGTGGGCCGGCCATGGTGGCACACCCAGTGGCACACGCAAAGAGTTTTGCACGCCACCCACGAGTGGGCCGGCCGTGGCGGCACACCCAGTGGCACACGCAAAGAGTTCTGCACGCCCACCCACGGGTGAGCCTGCCGGGCGGTACACCCAGTGGCACACGGAAACAGTTCTGTAAAGCCCACCCACGGGTGGGCCGGCCGTGGCAGCACACCCAGAGGAACCGCAAACCCTTCTGCACGCCCCACCCACGGGTAGGCCGGCCGTGGCGGCACACCCAGTGGCACACGCAAACACTTTCTGCACGCCCACCCACGGGTGGGCCGGCCGTGGAAGCACACCCAGAGGAACAGCAAACCCTTCTGCACGCCCACCCACGGGTGGGCCGGCCGTGGCGGCACACCCAGAGGCAAACGCAGGCACTTCTGCACGCCCACCCACGGGTGGGCCGGCCGTGGCGGCACACCTAGTGGCACACGCAAACAGTTCTGCACGCCCCACCCACTTGGTGGGCCGGCCGTGGCGGCACACCCAGTGGCACACGGAAACAGATTCTGCACGCCCACCCACGGGTGGGCCGGCCGTGGCGGCACACCCAGTGGCACACGCAAACAGTTCTGCACGCCCACCCACGGGTGGGCCGGCCGTGGCGGCACACCCAGTGGCACACGCAAACAGTTCTGCACGCCCACCCACGGGTGGGCCGGCCGTGGCGGCACACCCAGTGGCACACGCAAACAGTTCTGCACGCCACCCACGGGTGGGCCGGCCGTGGCGGCACACCCAGTGGCACACGCAAACAGTTCTGCACGCCACTCCACGGGTGGGCCGGCCGTGGCGGCACACCCAGTGGCACACGCAAACAGTTCTGCACGCCCACCCACGGGTGGGCCGGGCCGTGGCGGCACACCCAGTGGCACACGCAAACAGTTCTGCACGCCCACCCACGGGTGGGCCGGCCGTGGCAGCACACCCAGAGGCAACACGCAGACAGTTCTGCACGCCCACCCACGGGTGGGCCGGCCGTGGCGGCACACCCAGAGGCAACCGCAGACCCTTCTGCACGCCCACCCACGGGTGGGCCGGCCGTGGCGGCACACCCAGTGGCACACGCAAACAGTTCTGCACGCCCACTCCACGGGTGGGCCGGCCGTGGCGGCACACCCAGTGGCACACGCAAACAGTTCTGCACGCCCACCCACGGGTGGGCCGGCCGTGGCGGCACACCCAGAGGCAACACGCAGAACAGTTCTGCACGCCCACCCACGGGTGGGCCGGCCGTGGCGGCACACCCAGAGGCACACGCAAACAGTTCTGCACGCCCACCCACGGGTGGGCCGGCCGTGGCGGCACACCCAGAGGCACACGCAGACCAGTTCTGCACGCCCACCCACGGGTGGGCCGGCCGTGGCGGCACACCCAGAGGCAACTGCAGCAAGCAGTTCTGCACGCCCACCCACGGGTAGGCCGGCCGTGGCGGCACACCCAGAGGCAACCGCAGCCCTTCTGCACGCCCACCCACGGGTGGGCCGGCCGTGGCGGCACACCCAGAGGCACACGCAGGACCTTCTGCACGCCTACCCACGGGTGGGCCGGCCGTGGCGGCACACCCAGAGGCACACGCAAACAGTTCTGCACGCCCACCCACGGGTGGGCCGGCCGTGGCGGCACACCCAGAGGCAACACGCAAACCCTTCTGCACGCCCACTCCACGGGTGGGCCGGCCGTGGCGGCACACCCAGAGGCACACGCAAACAGTTCTGCACGCCCACTCCACGGGTGGGCCGGCCGTGGCGGCACACCCAGAGGCAACCGCAGGCACCTTCTGCACGCCCACCCACGGGTGGGCCGGCCGTGGCGGCACACCCAGAGGCACACCGCAAACACTTCTGCACGCCCACCCACGGGTGGGCCGGCCGTGGCGGCACACCCAGAGGCACACGCAAACAGTTCTGCACGCCCACTCCACGGGTGGGCCGGCCGTGGCGGCACACCCAGAGGCAACCGCAGGCCCTTCTGCACGCCCACTCCACGGGTGGGCCGGCCGTGGCGGCACACCCAGAGGCACACGCAGACACTTCTGCACGCCCACCCACGGGTGGGCCGGCCGTGGCGGCACACCCAGAGGCAACACGCAGGCTCTTCTGCACGCCCACCCACGGGTGGGCCGGCCGTGGCGGCACACCCAGAGGCACACGCAAACAGTTCTGCACGCCCACCCACGGGTGGGCCGGCCGTGGCGGCACACCCAGAGGCAACCGCAAACCCTTCTGCACGCCCACCCACGGGTGGGCCGGCCGTGGCGGCACACCCAGTGGCACACGCAAACACTTCTGCACGCCCACCCACGGGTGGGCCGGCCGTGGCGGCACACCCAGTGGCACACGCAAACAGTTCTGCACGCCCACCCACGGGTGGGCCGGCCGTGGCGGCACACCCAGAGGCAAACGCAGGCATCTTCTGCACGCCCACCCACGGGTGGGCCGGCCGTGGCGGCACACCCAGAGGCACACGCAAACAGTTCTGCACGCCCACCCACAGGTGGGCCGGCCGTGGCGGCACACCCAGTGGCATCACGCAGACAGTTCTGCACGCCCACCCACGGGTGGGCCGGCCGTGGCGGCACACCCAGTGGCACACGCAAACAGTTCTGCACGCCCACCCACGGGTGGGCCGGCCGTGGCGGCACACCCAGAGGCAAACGCAGGCCCTTCTGCACGCCCACCCACGGGTGGGCCGGCCGTGGCGGCACACCCAGTGGCACACGCAAACAGTTCTGCACGCCCACCCACGGGTGGGCCGGCCGTGGCGGCACACCCAGAGGCACACGCAAACAGTTCTGCACGCCCACCCACGGGTGGGCCGGCCGTGGCGGCACACCCAGAGGCACACGCAGGCCCTTCTGCACGCCCACCCACGGGTGGGCCGGCCGTGGCGGCACACCCAGAGGCAACCGCAAACCCTTCTGCACGCCCACCCACGGGTGCGCCGGCCGTGGCGGCACACCCAGTGGCACACGCAAACAGTTCTGCACGCCCACCCATGGGTGGGCCTGCCGTGGCGGCACACCCAGAAGCAAACGCAGGCCCTTCTGCACGCCCACCCACGGGTGGGCCGGCCGTGGCGGCACACCCAGAGGCAACCGCAGGGCCTTCTGCACGACCACCCACGGGTGGGCCGGACGTAGCGGCACACCCAGAGGCACACGCAAACAGTTCTGCACGCCCACCCATGGGTGGCCGGGCCGTGGCGGCACACCCAGAGGCAACTGCAGGCCCTTCTGCACGCCCTACCCACGGGTGGGCCGGGCCGTGGCGGCACACCCAGAGGCAACTGCCGACCCTTCTGCACGCCCACCCACGGGTGGGCCGGCCGTGGCGGCACACCCAGAGGCAACACGCAGGCACTTCTGCACGCCCACCCACGGGTGGGCCGGCCGTGGCGCACACCCAGAGGCACACGCAGGACCCTTCTGCACGCCTACCCACGGGTGGGCCGGCCGTGGCGGCACACCCAGAGGCAACACGCAAACCCTTCTGCACGCCCACCCACGGGTGGGCCGGCCGTGGCGGCACACCCAGTGGCACACGCAGAACAGTTCTGCACGCTCACCCACGGGTGGGCCGGCCGTGGCGGCACACCCAGAGGCAACACGCAGGCCTTCTGCACGCCCACCCACGGGTGGGCCGGCCGTGGCGGCACACCCAGAGGCACACGCAAACAGTTCTGCACGCCCACCCACGGGTGGGCCGGCCGTGGCGGCACACCCAGAGGCAAACCCAGGCCCTTCTGCACGCCCACCCACGGGTGGGCCGGCCGTGGCGGCACACCCAGAGGCACACCGCAAACCAGTTCTGCACGCCCACCCACGGGTGGGCCGGCCGTGGCGGCACACCCAGAGGCACACGCAGAACAGTTCTGCACGCCCACCCACGGGTGGGCCGGCCGTGGCGGCACACCCAGAGGCACACGCAGGCACTTCTGCACGCCCACCCACGGGTGGGCCGGCCGTGGCGGCACACCCAGAGGCACACCGCAAACCCTTCTGCACGCCACCCACGGGTGCGCCGGCCGTGGCGGCACACCCAGTGGCACACGCAAACACGTTCTGCACGCCCACCCACGGGTGGGCCGGCCGTGGCGGCACACCCAGAGGCACACGCAGGACACTTCTGCACGCCCACCCACGGGTGGGCCGGCCGTGGCGGCACACCCAGAGGCACACGCAAAACAGTTCTGCACGCCCACCCACGGGTGGGCCGGCCGTGGCGGCACACCCAGAGGCACACGCAGACCACTTCTGCACGCCCACTCCACGGGTGGGCCGGCCGTGGCGGCACACCCAGAGGCAACACGCAGGCCCTTCTGCACGCCCACCCACGGGTGGGCCGGCCGCGGCGGCACACCCAGAGGCAACACGCAGGCCCTTCTGCATCGCCCACCCACGGGTGGGCCGGCCGTGGCGGCACACCCAGTGGCACACGCAAACAGTTCTGCACGCCCACTCCACGGGTGGGCCGGCCGTGGCGGCACACCCAGTGGCACACGCAAACAGTTCTGCACGCCCACTCCACGGGTGGGCCGGCCGTGGCGGCACACCCAGAGGCACACCGCAAACCCTTCTGCACGCCCACCCACGGGTGGGCCGGCCGTGGCGGCACACCCAGTGGCACACGCGAACAGTTCTGCACGCCCACTCCACGGGTGGGCCGGCCGTGGCGGCACACCCAGAGGCACACGCAAACCAGTTCTGCACGCCCACCCACGGGTGGGCCGGCCGTGGCGGCACACCCAGTGGCACACGCAAACAGTTCTGCACGCCCACCCACGGGTGGGCCGGCCGTGGCGGCACACCCAGAGGCACACGCAAACAGTTCTGCACGCCCACTCCACGGGTGGGCCGGCCGTGGCGCACACCCAGAGGCACACGCAGACTCTTCTGCACGCCCACCCACGGGTGGGCCGGCCGTGGCGGCACACCCAGAGGCACACGCAAACAGTTCTGCACGCCCACCCACGGTGGGCCGGCCGTGGCGGCACACCCAGAGGCAACTGCAGGCCCTTCTGCACGCATCACCCACGGGTGGGCCGGCCGTGGCGGCACACCCAGAGGCAACTGCAAACTCTTCTGCACGCCACCCACGGGTGGGCCGGCCGTGGCGGCACACCCATTGGCACACGCAAACAGTTCTGCACGCCCACCCACGGGTGGGCCGGCCGTGGCGGCACACCCAGAGGCAACCGCAGGCCCTTCTGCACGCCCACCCACGGGTGGGCCGGCCGTGGCGGCACACCCAGTGGCACACGCAAACAGTTCTGCACGCCACTCCACGGGTGGGCCGGCCGTGGCGGCACACCCAGAGGCAAACGCGAAGCACTTCTGCACGCCCACTCCACGGGTGGGCCGGCCGTGGCGGCACACCCAGAGGCAAACGCAGAGCCGTTCTGCACGCCCACTCCACGGGTGGGCCGGCCGTGGCGGCACACACCCAGAGGCACACGCAAACAGTTCTGCACGCCCACCCACGGGTGGGCCGGCCGTGGCGGTACACCCAGAGGCAACCGCAGGCCATTCTGCACGCCCACTCCACGGGTGGGCCGGCCGTGGCGGCACACCCAGAGGCAACCGCAAACCCTTCTGCACGCCCACCCACGGGTGGGCCGGCCGTGGGGGCACACCCAGAGGCAAACGCAAACAGTTCTGCACGCCCACCCACGGGTGGGCCGGCCGTGGCGGCACACCCAGTGGCACACGCAAAGAGTTCTGCACGCCCACCCACGGGTGGGCCGGGCCGTGGCGGCACACCCAGTGGCAACACGCAAACAGTTCTGCACGCCCACCCACGGGTGGGCCGGCCGTGGCGGCACACCCAGTGGCACACGCAAACACTTCTGCACGCCCACCCACGGGTGGGCCGGCCGTGGCGGCACACCCAGAGGCAAACGCAGGCCCTTCTGCACGGTCACCCACGGGTGGGCCGGCCGTAGCGGCACACCCAGGGGAAACTGCAGGCCCTTCTGCACGCCCACCCGCGGGTCGGCCGGCCGTGGCAGCACACCCAGAGGCACACGCAAACAGTTCTGCACGCCCACCCACGGGTGGGCCGGCCGTGGCGGCACACCTAGTGGTGCACGCAAACAGTTCTGCACGCCCACCCACAGGTGGGCCGGCTGTGGCGGCACACCCAGTGGATCACGCATACAGTTCTGCACGCCCACCCACGGGTGGGCCGGCCGTGGCGGCACATCCAGTGGCACAAGCAAACAGTTCTGCACGCCCACCCACGGGTGGGCCGGCCGTGGCGGCACACCCAGTGGCACACGCAAACAGTTCTGCACGCCCACCCACAGGTGGGCCGGCTGTGGCGGCACACCCAGTGGATCACGCATACAGTTCTGCACGCCCACCCACGGGTGGGCCGGCCGTGGCGGCACATCCAGTGGCACACGCAAACAGTTCTGCACGCCCACCCACGGGTGGGCCGGCCGTGGCGGCACACCCATTGGCACACGCAAACAGTTCTGCACGCCCACCCACGGGTGGGCCGGCCGTGGCAGCACACCCAGAGGCAACCCCAGGCCTTTCTGCACGCCCACCCACGAATGGGCCGGCCGTGGCGGCACACCCAGAGGCACACGCAGGCCCTTCTGCACGCCCACCCACGGGTGGGCCGGCCGTGGCGGCACACCCAGTGGCACACGCAAACAGTTCTGCACGCACACCCACGGAGTGGGCCGGCCGTGGCTGCAAACCCAGAGGCAACCGACAGGCTAGTTCTGCACGCCCACCCACGGGTGGTCCGCCGTGGCGGCACACCCAGAGGCAAACGCAGGCCCTTCTGCACGCCCACTCCACCGGTGGGCCGGCCGTGGCGGCACACCCAGAGGCACACGCAAACAGTTCTGCACGCCCACCCACGGGTAGGCCGGCCGTGGCTGCAAACCCAGAGGCAACCGACGGCCATTCTGCACGCCCACCCACGGGTGGGCCGGCCGTGGCGGCACACCCAGTGGCAAACGCAGGCA
>JAKWBO010001803.1:0-10349 GCA_034336685.1 Luscinia luscinia | reverse complement strand
ATGTCCCCAGATGTCCCCCATGCCCACTGGCCTGCCTGGCTGTGGCTGTCCCCGTGCCCCCGTGCCCACTGGCCTGCCTGGCTGTGTGGGTGTCCCCAAGTGTCCCCAAATGTCCCCGTGCCCCCGTGCCCCGGCCTGCCTGGCTGTCTGGCTGTCCCCAAATGTCCCCGTGCCCCCATGCCCACTGGCCTGCCTGGCTGTGGCTGTCCCCAAATGTCCCGTGCCCCCGTGCCCACTCGCCTGCCTGGCTGTGTGGGTGTCCCCAAGTGTCCCCAGATGCCCCCTGTGCCCACTGGCCTGCCTGGCTGTCTGGGTGTCCCCAAGTGTCCCCAGATGTCCCCTGTGCCCACTGGCCTGCCTGGCTGTATGGGTGTTCCCAAGTGTCCCCAAATGTCCCCCATGCCCACTGGCCTGCCTGGCTGTGTGGCTGTCCCCAAATGTCCCCGTGCCCCCCGTGCCCACTCGCCTGCCTGGCTGCCCCCCGTGCCCTGCTCGTGGAAGAAGTCGTCCAGCAGCTCGTCGTCGGAGCGGGCGATGATGTGCGCGCCTCGTTGCCCACCAGCAGCGCGTGTCCCGGCTCTGCAGCGGAGGCTGCTGCTCAGCTGCAGGATGTCAGCGGCTGCCGAGGGGCCCAGGAGCCTGAGGGGGACAGGGGGTCAGGATGGTGTTTGGGGTGTCACACCCTAAATTGGGGCTGTGGGACCCCAAATTGAGGCTGTGTGACCCCCAGGGTGGGGGCACAGCCCGGCTCTGCTGCTCAGCTGCAGGATGTCAGCAGCTGCCGAGGGCCCAGCAGCCTAAATTTGGGATACAGGGGGTTAATGAGGGTGTTTGGGGTGTCACACCTAAATTGGGGCTGTGGGACCCCCAGGTGTGGGCACAGTCCAGCTCTGCTGCAGGATGTCAGCGGCTGCCGAGGGGCCCAGGAGCCTGAATTTGGGGATACAGGGGGTCAGAGGGGTGTTTGGGGTGTCACACCCTAAATTGGGGCTGTGGGACCCCCAGGTGTGGGCACACCCCGGCTCTGCTGCTCAGCTGCAGGATGTCAGCGGCTGCCGAGGGGCCCAGGAGCCTGAGGGGGGGACAGGGGGTCAGGATGGTGTCTGGGGGTGTCACACCTAAATTGGGGCTGTGGAACCCCAAATAGAGGCTCTGTGACCCCCAGGGTGTGGGCACACCCGGCTCTGCTGCAGGATGTCAGCGGCTGCCGAGGGCCCAGCAGCCTAAATTTGGGATACAGGGGGTCAATAGAGGTATGTTTGGGGGTGTCACACCTAAATTGGGGCTGTGTGATCCCCAGGTGTGGGGCACAGCCCGGCTCTGCTGCTCAGCTGCAGGATGTCAGCGGCTGCTGAGGGGCCCAGGAGCCCAAAGTGGGGACACAGGGGGGTTAATGGTGTTTGGGGGTGTCACACCCTAAATTTGGGCTGTGGGACCCCAAATTGAGGCTGTGGGACCCCCAGGTGTGGGCACAGCCCAGCTCTGCTGCTCAGCTGCAGGATGTCAGCAGCTGCCGAGGGGCCCAGCAGCCTAAATTTGGGACACAGGGGGTTAATGGGGGTGTTTGGGGGTGTCACACCCCAAATTGGGGCTGTGAGATCCCCAGGTGTGGGCACAGCCCAGCTCAGCTGCAGGATGTCAGCGGCTGCCGAGGGCCCAGGAGCCTGAATTTGGGACACAGGGGGGTTAATGGGGGTGTTTGGAGGTGTCAGACCCCAAATTGGGGCTGTGGGACCCCAAATTTGGGCTGTGAGACCCCCAGGTGTGGGCACAGCCCAGCTCAGCTGCAGGATGTCAGCGGCCACCGAGGGACCCAGGAGCCCAAAAGGGGGTTCAGGGGGTGTCAGACCCCTGGGTGGGGCTGTGGGACCCCAAATTTGGGCTGGGGGACAAGCCCAGGTAGGGCATGGAGACTGCCAGTGGATTTGGGGGTGCTCCAGGAGCACTCACTCACTTTTGCAGGATGAGGGGGGGGGATTTGGGGGTCCCAGGGTAGATTTGGGGGTTCCCAGGGTGGATTTGGGGGTGCTCCAGGAGTGGTCACTCACCTTTGCAGGATGAGGGGGGATTTGGGGGTCCCAGGGTGGGTTTGGGGGTTCCCAGGGTGGGTTTGGGGGTGCTCCAGGTGCACTCACTCACCTTTGCAGGACGATGGGGGTTTGGGGGTCCCAGGGTGGGTTTGGGGGTGCTCCAGGAGCGGTCACTCACCTTTGCAGGATGAGGGGCGGGTTGGGCTGACCCCAGGGTGAGTTTGGGGGTGTCCTCAGTGGGTTTGGGGGTTCCCAGGGGGATTTGGGGGTACTCCCAGTGGATTTAGGGGTTCACTCACTCACTCACTCACTCACTCACCCCTCTGCAGGATGAGTGGGGGTTTGGCTGCCTCGCCCCGGGTAGTGCACGTGCATGGTGTGGGTTTGGGGGTTCCCAGGGTGGGTTTGGCTGAGGGTTCCCAGGGTGGGTCTGGGGGTTCCCAGTGATATTTTGGGGGCACTCTCAGTGGGTTCAGGGGTTCCCTCACCTCTGCAGGATGAGGGGCGGGTTGGGCTGCCTCGCCCCCGGGTAGTGCACGTGGATGGTGTGGGGTTTGGCTGACCCCAGGGTGGGTTTGGGGGTTCCAGGGTGGGTTGGGGGTTCCCAGGTTGTATTTAGTGGTTCTCAGGGTGGGTCTGGGGGCTCAGGGCTGTTCCCAGGATCACTCCCTCACCTCTGCAGGATGAGGGGCGGGTTGGGCTGCCTCGCCCCCGGGTAGTGCACGTGGATGGTGTGGGTTTGGGGGTTCCCAGGGTTAGGTTTAGTGGTTCTCAGGGTGGGTCTGGGGGCTCAGGGCTGTTCCCAGGGCAGTATCTCACCGTTGCAATATCAGTGGCGGGTTGGGCTGCCTCGCCCCGGGTAGTGCACGTGGATGGTGTGGGTTTGGGGGTTCCCAGGGTGGGTTTTGGGGGTTCCCAGGGTGGGTCTGGGGGCTCAGGGCTGTTCCCAGGGCAGTATCTCACCTCTGCAGGATGAGGGGCAGGTTGGGCTGCCTAGCCCCCGGGTAGTGCATGGGCATGGTGTGGGTTTGGGGGTTCCCAGGGTGGGTTTAGGGGTTCCCAGGTTGTATTTAGTGGTTCCCAGGGTGGGTCTGGGGGCTCAGGGCTGTTCCCAGGATCACTCCCTCACCTCTGCAGGATGAGGGCGGGGTTGGGCTGCCTCGCCCCGGGTAGTGCACGTGGATGGTGTGGGTTTGGCTGATTCCCAGGGTGGGTCTAGGGGCTCAGGGCTGTTCCCAGGGTGGGTTTGGCTGACCCCAGGGTGGGTCTGGGGGCTCAGGGCTGTTCCCAGGGTGGGTTTGGCTGACCCCAGGGTGGGTCTGGGGGCTCAGGGCTGTTCCCAGGGGCAGTATCTCACCGTTGCAATATCAGTGGCGGGTTGGGCTGCCTCGCCCCCAGGGGTAGTGCACGTGGATGGTGTGGGTTTGGCTGACCCCAGGGTGGGTTTGGGGGTTCCCAGGGTGGGTTTGGGGGTTCCCAGTGATATTTTGGGGCACTCTCAGTGTATTCAGGGTTCCCTCACCTCTGCAGGATCAGTGGCGGGTTGGGCTGCCTCGCCCCGGGGTAGTGCACGTGGATGGTGTGGCCCGCGTTGGCCGTCAGCTGCCGCAGCGTGCGCTGGCTCCGGCCCAGCCCCTGCGCCAGCCGCGCCCCGCCAGCGGCCGCGCCTTCAGCCCCAGCGCGCCGTGCTCCGCGTGCCGCACCAGCAGCGGGTGGCTGGCCGGGATGTTCCCCGGGGAGGGCGGGATGTCCGCTGCAACGGGGGAAAAAACATGGGGGGTTAGAGGGGGAAACAGCCCTAAAACATATGTGGAGGGATGGGGGATTGAGGGGAAATAGCCTTAAAAAATATGGGGAGGGATTGGGGGGATTGGGGGAGAAATAGCCCTAAAAATATGGGGAGGGATGGGGATTGAGGGGAAATAGCCTTAAAAATATGGGGAGGGATGGGGGACTGGGGAAATAGCCCTAAAAAATACAAGGAGGGATTGGGGGAAATAGCCCTAAAAATATATGGGGAGGGATGGGGGATTGGGGGAGAA
This sequence comes from Luscinia luscinia, assembly GCA_034336685.1. NCBI lineage: Eukaryota > Metazoa > Chordata > Aves > Passeriformes > Muscicapidae > Luscinia > Luscinia luscinia. The sequence continues at coordinate 6,277 of JAKWBO010001803.1, read as the reverse complement.
ATAGCCTTAAAAATATGGGGAGGATTGGGGAATGAAATATCCTAAAAAATATGGGGAGGGATTGGGGATTGGGGGAAATATCCCTAAAAAAATATACAAGGGAGGGATTGGGGGATTGGGGGGAATATCCTAAAAAAATACAAGGAGGGATTGGGGATTGAGGGGAAAATATCCCCAAAAATACACGGGGAGGGATGGGGGATTGGGGAAATAGCCCTAAAAAATATGGGGAGGGATTGGGGATTGGGGGAAATAGCCCTAAAAAAATACAAGGAGGGATTGGGGATTGGGGGAAATATCCTAAAAAATATGGGAGGGATTGGGGATTTGGGGAAAATATCCCAAAAATATATGTGGAGGGATGGGGGATTGGGGGAAATAGCCTAAAAAATATGGCAGAGGGATTGGGGATTTGGGGGGAAATAGCCCTTAAAAAATACAAGGAGGGATTGGGGATTGGGGGGAAAATATCCCAAAAATATACAGGGAGGGATGGGGATTGGGGGAAATAGCCTTAAAAATATGGGGAGGGATTGGGGATTGGGGGAAAATATCCCAAAAATATACAGGAGGATGGGGATTGGGGGAAATAGCCCTAAAAAATATGGGGAGGGATTGGGGATTGGGGGAAATAGCCCTAAAAAATACAAGGAGGGATTGGAGATTGGGGAAAATATCCCAGAAATATACGGGGAGGATGCCTATGGGGGACTGAGGGGAAATAGCCTAAAAAATACTGGGGAGGGATTGGGGATTGAAGGGGAAAATATCCCAAAAATATATTGGGAAGGATGGGGGATTGGGGGAAATAGCCCTAAAAAATATGGGGAGGGATTGGGGATTGTGGGGGAAAATATCCCAAAAATATACAGGGAGGGATGGGGGATTGGGGAAAAATAGCCCTAAAAAAATACAAGGAGGGATTGGGGATTGAGGGGAAAATATCCCAAAAAATATACGGGGAGGAATTGGGGATTGGGGGAAAATATCCCAAAAATATATGGGGAGGGATTGGGGGATTGGGGGGAAATATCCCAAAAAACCACAGAGAGGTATTGAGTACTGGAAATGTCCAAAGACTGGAGGATGAGGAGAAAATAGCCGGAAGACATAAGGAGGTTAGGGGCAGGAAATAGCCCAAAAATATACGGGGAGGGATGGGGGATTGAGGGGGAAATAGCCTAAAAAATACAAGGAGGGATTGGGGATTGAGGGGACAATAGCCCTAAAAAATATACGGGGAGGTATGGGGGATTGGGGGGAATATCCTAAAAATATACGGGGAGGGATTGGGGATTGAGGGGAAATATCCCAAAAATATCACGAGGGAGGGATGGGGGATTGGGGGGAAATAGCCCTAAAAACCAGAGAGGTATTGAGTACTGGGGGATGTCAGCTGGAATGGGGGAAAATGGGAGCTTAGAGGGCGGAAATAGCCCAAAAATATACTGGGAGGGATTGGGGATTGAGGGGAAATAGCCCTAAAAATACAAGGAGGAATTGGGGTTTTGGGGAAATATCCTAAAAATATACAGGGAGGGATTGAGGAGGAAATAGCCCTAAAAATTTCCTCCACCCCAGTCCCTCCCAGTCCCTCCCAGTGCCCTTTTCCTCCACTCCAGTCCCCCCAGTCCCTCCCAGTCCCCTCCCAGTATAACCCAGTCCCTCCCAGTCCCCTTTTCCTCCATCCCAGTCTCCTCCAGTCCCTCCCAGTGCCCCTTTTCCTCCACCCCAGTCCCTCCCAGTCCCCTTTTCCTCCATCCCAGTCCCTCCCAGTCTCCTTTTCCTCCACCCCAGTCCTCCCAGTCTCCTTTTCCTCCACCCCCAGTCCCTCCCAGTCCCCCAGTCCCCCTAGTCTCCTCCCAGTCCCTCCCAGTCCTTTTCCTCCACAGTCCCCTCTAGTCCCCTCAGTCCCTCCCTCTTAGTGCCTTTTCCTCCACCCCAGTCCCTCCCACTCTCTCCCAGTCCCCTCCAGTCCCTCCCAGTGCCTTTTCCTCCACCCCAGTCCCTCCCAGTCACCCCAGTGCCCTCCCAGTGCCCTTTCCTGCATCCCAGTCCCTCCCACTCTCTCCCACTGCCCCTTTTCCTCCACCCCAGTCCCTCCCAGTCCCCCAGTCCCGCCCCAGTCCCTCCCAGTCCCTTTTCCTCCATCCCAGTCCCTCCCAGTATAACCAGTCCCCTTTTCCTCCATCCCAGTCCCTCCCACTCTCCCGGTGCCCCTTTTCCTCCATCCCAGTCCCTCCCAGTCCCCCCAGTCCCCGCTAGTCTCCTCCCAGTCCTCCCAGTCCCCTTTTCCTCCACCCCAGTCCCTCCCAGTCCTTTTCCTCCATCCCAGTCCCTCCCACTCTCTCCCAGTGCCCTTTTCCTCCATCCCAGTCCCTCCCAGTCCCCCAGTCCTCTCTCAGTCCCCCAGTCCTCTCTCAGTCCCCCAGTCCTCTCCAGTTCCTCCCACTCTCTCCCAGTGCCCCTTTTCCTCCCCCCAGTCCCCCCCAGTCCCGCCCAGTCCCGCCCGGTCCGTACTGGGGCTGGAGAACATGTTGTCGAACTCGATGATGAGGTCGTCGTCGCGGTCGAAGCGCTCGAAGCGCTACGAGGGGCGAGGCGTTCATGTCGGGGTAATCCTCGTCCAGCTCCATCTCGGAGCCGTCGTCACCGTCCTCCTCCTCCTCGCCCTCCTCGCCCTCCTCGTCGTCCTGCAGGGCCCCCGGTCAGCAGCCCCAGAGCGGGGGCTGGAGGGCTCAAATTGGGGGGTTTGGGCTCAAATTGGGGGTGGGCTCAAAACTGGGGAACTGGAGGTGGGGCTCAAGATGGGGGGTTTGGGGCTCAAATTGGGGGGTGGGCTCAAAACTGGGGGGTGGGCTCAAGTGGGGGTTTAGGGCACATTTGGGGGGTGGGCTCAAAACTGGGGGTGGGTTCAAAACTGGGGAACTGGAGGGTGGGCTCAAATTGGGTAGTTGGGCTCAAAATTGGGGGTGGGCTCAAAATTGGGGGATTGGGCTCCAAAATTGGGGGTTACTGGGGGTGGGCTCAAACTGGGGGTGGGTTCAAAACTGGGGAACTGGGGTGGGCTCAAATTGGGGGTTTGGGTTCAAATTCTGGGGGTTGGGCACAAAACTGGGGGTTGGGCTCAAAACTGGGGGTGGGCTCAAAATTGGGGGTGGGCTCAAAACTGGGGGTGGGTTCAAAACTGGGGAACTGGGGGTGGGCTCAAATTGGGGGGTTTGGGCTCCAAATTGGGGGTTTGGGCTCAAAACTGGGGGTTGGGCTCAAAATTGGGGGGTTGGGCTCAAAATTGGGGGGGTGGGCTCAAAACTGGGGGGTGGGTTCAAAACTGGGGAACTGGGGGTGGGCTCAAAATTGGGGGTTTGGGCTCAAATTGGGGGTGGGCTCAAAACTGGGGGTGGGCTCAAAATTGGGGGTGGGTTCAAAACTGGGGAACTGGGGGTGGGCTCAAATTGGGTAGTTGGGCTCAAAATTGGGGGGTTTGGGCTCAAAATTGGGGGTGGGTTCAAAATTGGGGGTGGGTTCAAAACTGGGGAACTGGGGGTGGGCTCAAATTGGGGGTTTGGGCTCAAAATTGGGGGTGGATTCAAAGCTGGGGGTGGGTTCAAAACTGGGGGGTGGGTTCAAAACTGGGGGTGGGTTCAAACTGGGGGGCTTCGGCTCAAATTGGGGGGTTTGGGCTCAAAACTGGGGGCTTGGGGTTCAAAATTGGGGGTAGGCTCAAAATTGGGGGCTTGGGCTCAAAACTGGGGGTGGGCTCAAAATTTGGGGGTGGGCTCAAAATTGAGGGGGTGGGTTCAAAATTGGGGAACTGGGGGTGGGCTCAAATTGGGTAGTTGGGCTCAAAATTGGGGGTTTGGGCTCAAAATTGGGGGTGGGCTCAAAACTGAGGGTGGGGCTCAAAACTGGGGGGTGGGTTCAAAACTGGGGGGCTTGGGCTCAAAATTGGGGGTGGGCTCAAAACTGGGGGTGTTTAGGTTCAAAACTGGGGGTGGGTTCAAAAGTGGGGGTGGGCTCAAAATTGGGGGCTTGGGCTCAAATTGGGGGGTGGGCTCAAAATTGCAGCCCTGACCCAAAACTGGGGAATTTTGAGTCAAAACTGGGCACCCGGACCCCAAAATTTGGGGGCACTTTTGACCCCAAAACAACATTCTCTGATCCAAAATTGCTCCCCAGACCCAAAATCTGGGGGCATTTGGACCCAAAATTACACCCCCTGACCCAAAATTTTGGGGGCACTTTAACCCAAAATTTGGGAGCATTTGGACCCAAAATTGCACCCCCTGACCCAAAATTGCATCCCCAGACCCAAAATTGCTCCCCCTGACCCAAAATTTGGGGGCACTTTAACCCAAAATCTGGGGGCACTTTGACTAAAATTTGGGGCATTTGGACCCAAAATTTCACTCTCTGACCCAAAATTGCTCCCCCTCACCCAAAATCTGGGGGTGCTTTAACCCAAAATCTGGGGGGCGCTTTGACCCAAAATTTGGGGGCATTTGGACCCAAAATGACACCCTCTGACTCAAAGTGCTCCCCCAGACCCAAAATCTGGGGTGCTTTAACCCAAAATTTGGGGGCACTTTTACCCCAAAATGACACTCTCTGACCCAAAATTGCACCCCCTGACCCAAAATTTGGGGACACTTTGTCCCAAGACTGGGCACTCTGATCCTAAGTGACAGCCCCTGACCCAAAATTGCTCTCCCTGACCCAAAATCTGGGGGCACTTTGATCCAAAATTTGGGGGCATTTGGACCCAAAATGACACCCTCTGACCCAAAATTGCTCCCCCAGACCCAAAATCTGGGAGTGCTTTAACCCAAAATCTGGGGGCACTTTGACCCAAAATTTGGGGGCACTTTAACCCAAAATTTGGGGGCATTTGGACCCAAAATTTCACCCCCTGACCCAAAATTGCTCCCCCAGACCCAAAATCTGGGGGCACTTTTACCCAAAATGACACTCTCTGACCCAAAATTGCTCCCCCTCACCCAAAATCTGGGGGTGCTTTAACCCAAAATCTGGGGGCACTTTCACCCAAAATTTGGGGGCATTTGGACCCAAAACTGCCCCCTGACCCAAAACTGGCACAGCTGCACAGAGAACCCGGTTACTCAGGGGTGACCCCGTTACTGAGGGGTGACCCCGTTACTCAGGGTGACCCCCACTACTTTGGGGGTCCCCAGCGCCCCCACCCCCACCTGATCATCCTCATCTTCCTCCTCCTCCTCCTCCTCCTCGTCCTGGCTGTCGTCCTCGTCCTCGTTGCTGCCGCTGCTGTCCTCCTCCTGCGTGTGCTCCTCCTCGTCCTCGGGGTCCAGGATGTTCATGGAGTCTGGGGGGCGGCAGGGGCAGGGGGTGAGGCCCCCCCGCCGCCCCCAGCCCCCCAGCCCCCCGGCCGGGCGCCCACCTTCGCGGTTGGCCTGCAGGGTGGAGGCCTGGCTGAGGTTGGACGGGGCCTCGTCCATCAGCACGTCCTCCTGCGACTCGTCCTCGCCCGAGCGGCTCACTGGGGACAGGGGCACGGCGGGGTCACGGCGGGGTCATGGGGGGGTCACGGGGGGGCACAGCGGGGGGTCACGGGGGGGCAGGGGTCACCCCGACGTCTGAGGAGTCACCCCAATGTCCTGGGGGTCACTACAATGCCCAGGGGGTCACCCCGACGTCTGGGAAGTCACCCCAATGTCCTGGGGGTCACCCCGATCTCCAGGGGGTCACCCTGATCTCCAGGGGGTCACCCTGAGGGTCAGCGGGTCACCACGAGGGCCAGGGGTCACCAGGAGGGCCAGGGGTCACCAGGAGGGCAGGGGTCACCCGATGTCTGGGAAGTCACCCTGATCTCCAGGGGGTCACCCTGAGGGTCAAGGGGTCACCAGGAGGGCAGGGGTCACCATGAGGGCAGGGGTCACCCGATGTCTGGGAAGTCACCCCGATCTCCAGGGGTCACCCTGAGGGTCAAGGGTCACCACAAGGGACAGAGGGTCACCATGAGGGGCAGGGGTCACTAACGTCTGGAAGTCACCCCAATCTCCAGGAGGTCACCCCGATCTCCAGGGGGCCACCCTGATGTCCAGGGGCCACCCTGATGTCCAGGGGGTCACCCTGAGGGTCACCAGGTCACCCTGAGGGTCAGGGGTCACAAGGGCAGAGGTCACCCCAATGTCCTGGGAGTCACATGAGCAGAAGGTCACCAGAGGGGTCAGGGGTCCCCGACATCCTGGGGAGTCACGACGGTCTGGATCTCCAGAGGTCAGCATGACACCTGATGTCC
>JAKWBO010001802.1:0-10371 GCA_034336685.1 Luscinia luscinia | reverse complement strand
GGTTTGGGCGGTTTTGGGGTTTTTGGGGGCCTGGGGCGGGCATCGCCCGCCTCTGTCCCAGTCCGCCTGGCCCCGAGCCCAGGACGCGGGGCGAGAGTCAAGGTCGGGAACAGGGCGGGGCGGGAACCGGGGGCGGGTTGGGGGTCCTGGGGTCATTCAGGGTGTCCTGGGGTCATTTTGGGGTCCTGGGGGTCATTTTGGGGATGCTGAGGGGTCATTCGGGGTGTTTTTGGGGGCATTTTGGGGTCCTGGGGGTCCTCCCGTGTCCCCTCTGAGCCCGCCCCACCTGCGCCCCACTGGGACCCCACTGGTGCTAGACTGGTGCCAGACTGGTGCCAGACTGGTCCGTGCTGGTGCCAAACCAGTCCGTCCTGGTCCGTGCTGGTGCCAGACTGGTTTCATCCCGCTGCCAGACTGGTCCGTGCTGGTTCATCCTGCTGCCAAACTGGCGCTGTCCTGGTCCGTGCTGGTGTCAAACTGGTGCCAGACTGGTCCGTGCTGGTGCCAGACTGGTCCATGCTGGTCAGTACTGGTCCGTGCTGGTCAGTACTGGTACCATACTGGTCAGTACTGGTCCGTGCTGGTCAGCAGTGGTCCATACTGGTCAGTACTGGTACCATACTGGTCAGTACTGGTCCGTGCTGGTCAGCAATGGTCCATACTGGTCAGTACTGGTCCATGCTGGTCAGTTCTGGTCCGTGGTGGTCAGTACTGGTCCATGCTGGTCAACACTGGTCCATGCTGGTCAGTACTGGTCCATACTGGTCAACACTGGTCCATGCTGGTCAGTACTGGTCCATGCTGGTCAACACTGGTCCATACTGGTCAGTACTGGTCCGTGCTGGTCAGTACTGGTCCATCCTGGCACCAAATCAGTCCATACTAGCTCCCAATTGGTCCATACTGGTCAGTACTGGTACCATACTGGTCCATGCTGGTCCATACTATTACCATACTGGTCAGTACTGGTTTGTACTGGTCCATACTGGTCCATATTGTTACCATACCGGTCCATACTGGTCCATACTGGTTTATACTGGTTTATACTGGTTTTTACTGGTCTCCATCTCCCCCAGTTTCGAGGGCGTGCTCCGAGGCGGCCGCCTGGCTGCGGGCACATACTGGTACCAGACCAGTCCATACCGGTACCATACCGGTACCATACTGTTCTGTACCGGTCCATACTGGTCCATACTGGTCCGTACTGGTCTCTCCCCAGTTTCGAGGGCGTGCTCCGAGGGCGGCCGCCTGGCTGCGCGGGCACATACCGGTACCATACCGGTACCATACCGGTACCATACCGGTACCATACCGGTACCATACTGGTCCGTACTGGTCCATACTGGTTTATACTGGTCTCTCCCCAGTTTCGAGGCGTGCTCCGAGGCGGCCGCCTGGCTGCGGGCACATACTGGTACCAGACCAGTCCATACCAGTACCATATCGGTACCATACTGTTCTGTACCGGTTCGTACCGGTCCGTACTGGTCCATACTGGTTTATACTGGTCTCTCCCCAGTTTCGAGGCGTGCTCCGAGGCGGCCGCCTGGCTGTGGGCACATACTGGTACCAGACCAGTCCATACCGGTACCATACCGGTACCATACTGTTCTGTACCGGTTCGTACCGGTCCGTACTGGTGCATACTGGTCCGTACTGGTCTCTCCCCAGTTTCGGCGTGCTCCGAGGCGGCCGCCTGGCTGTGGGCACATACCGGTACCATACCGGTACCATACCGGTCCATACCGGTACCATACCGGTACCATATCGGTACCATACTGTTCTGTACCGGTCCGTACTGGTCCATACTGGTCCGTACTGGTCCGTACTGGTCTCTCCCCAGTTTGGAGGCGTGCTCGAGGCGGCCGCCTGGCTGCGGGCACATACTGGTACCAGACCAGTCCATACCAGTACCATACCGGTACCATACTGTTCTGTACCGGTCCGTACTGGTCCATACTGGTCCATACTGGTCTCCATCTCCCCAGTTTCGAAGGGCGTGCTCCGAGGCGGCCGCCTGGCTGCGGGCACATACTATTACCATACCAGTCCATACCAGTACCATACCGGTACCATACTGTTCTGTACCGGTTCGTACCGGTCCGTACTGGTGCATACTGGTCCGTACTGGTCTCTCCCCAGTTTCGAGGCGTGCTCCGAGGCGGCCGCCTGGCTGCGGGCGCATACTGGTACCAGACCAGTCCATACCGGTACCATACCGGTACCATACCGGTACCATACCGGTACCATACTGTTCTGTACCGGTCCATACTGGTCCATACTGGTTTATACTGGTTTATACTGGTTTATACTGGTCCGTACTGGTCTCTCCCCAGTTTCGAGGCGTGCTCCGAGGCGGCCGCCTGGCTGCGGGCGCGGCTCCGCGAGCCGCCGCGGGTGGCGCTCGTGTGCGGCTCCGGGCTGGGCGCGCTGGCCCAGGAGCTCTCGGAGCCGCAGAGCTTCGACTACGCCGAGATCCCGCACTTCCCGCGCAGCACCGGTACTGGGGGCGCTGGGAGCGACTGGGAGCGCTGGGAGGGACTGGGAATGGGAGCTGGGAGGGCTGGGAATGCTGAGAGGGACTGGGAGCGCTGGGAATGGGAGCTGGGAGCGCTGGGAATGGGAACTGGGAGCGCTGGGAGTGCTGGAAGAGACTGGGAGCGCTGGGAATGGGAGCTGGGAGCGCTGGGAGCGACTGGGAGCGCTGGGAACAGGAGCTGGGAGCGCTGGGAGCGCTGGGAACGCTGGGAATGGGAACTGGGAGCGCTGGGAGTGCTGGAAGAGACTGGGAGGCGCTGGGAATGGGAGCTGGGAGCGCTGGGAGCGACTGGGAGCGCTGGGAACAGGAGCTGGGAGCGCTGGGAGCGCTGGGAACGCTGGGAATGGGAACTGGGAGCGCTGGGAGTGCTGGAAGAGACTGGGAGCGCTGGGAATGGGAACTGGGAGCGCTGGGAGTGCTGGAAGAGACTGGGAGCGCTGGGAATGGGAGCTGGGAGCGCTTGGAATGGGAACTGGGAGTGCTGGGAGGGACTGGGAGCTGGGAGCGACTGGGAGCAGGAGCTGGAGCGCTGGGAGCGACTGGGAACAGGAGCTGGGAGCGCTGGGAGCGACTGGGAGCGCTGGGAATGGGAGCTGGGAGCGACTGGGAGCGGGGACTGGGAGCTCTGGGAGGGACTGGGAATGGGAGCTGGGAGCGCTGGGAGCGCTGGGAATGGGAGCTGGGAGGCGCTTGGAATGGGAACGGGGAGCGACTGGGAGGCGGGGACTGGGAGCGCTGGGAGGGACTGGGAGAGCTGGGAGGGACTGGGAGCGGGGACTGGGAGCGCTGGGAGGGACTGGGGGGCGCTTGGGAGGGACTGGGGGCGCTGGGAGCGCTGGGAGGGACTGGGAATGGAGACTGGGAGTGCTGGGAGGGACCGGAGCGGGAGCTGGGAGCGCTGGGAGCACTGGGAGGGACTGGGAGCAGGAGCTGGGAGTGCTGGGAGGGACTGGGAGCGGGAGCTGGGAGCGCTGGAAGGGACTGGGAGAGACTGGGAGCACTGGGAATGGGAACTGGGAGCGCTGGGAGCACTGGGAGTATTGGGAATGGGAACTGGGGGCACCAGGAGGGACTAGGATTGGGAACTGGGAGCACTGGGAATGGGAACTGGGAGCACTGGGAGTGCTGGGAGCACTGGCAGTAACTGGGAGGGGCCTTTCGGGGGTTCTGCGGGGTTTGGGAGGTTTTGGGGTAGTTTTGGGAGTTTTGGGGAGTTTTGGGGTGGTTTGGGGTGGTTTATTGTGGGTTGGGGTGGTTTGGGGAGTTTTCAGGAGGTTTTTGGGAGGTTTTTGGGAGGTTTTTGGGAGGTTTTGGGAGGTTTTCGGGAGGTTTCGGGAGGGTTTTGGGTGGTTTTGGGTGGTTTTTGGGAGGTTTTGGGAGGTTTTCGGGAGGTTTTTGGGGAGGTTTTTGGGAGGTTTTCGGGAGGTTTTGGGGGGTTATCAGGAGGTTTTCGGAGGCTTTGGGCCCGGGGCTCACCTGGCGCTCAGGTGGGCGTGGTGACCCGGCCCGCCCCCAGTGCAGGGCCACGCCGGGCGATTGGTCGTCGGCCGCCTGGGCTCCGCCCCGCAGCCGGTGCTGCAGGGCCGGTTCCACCTGTCACGAGGGCTACAGCCCGCCCAGGTGAGCCGGGCCACGCCCTACCAGGGGGCGGCACGTGCACCTGGGGCCATGCCCTCACCTGGGGCCACACACCACACCTGGGGCCACACCCACACCTGGGGTCACACCCACACCTGGGGCCACGCCCACTCATGGGGACACGTCCTCACCTGGGGCCATGCCCTCACCTGGAAACACCTGCTTCTGGAGCCACACCCATCCCTGGGGACACGCCCTCACCTGGGGACACACCCACACCTGGGGTCATGCCCTCACCTGGGGCCATGCCGTCACCTGGGGCCACTCCCACTCATGGGGTCACACCCACACGTGAGGCCACACCCACACCTGGGGAAACATCTGCTCCTGGGTCCACACCCACACCTGGGGCCATACCCACACTTGGGGTCACACCCTCACCTGGGGTCACACCCCTTCCCCATTCAGCCCCACCCCAGATCCTTTGGCCACGCCCATGACCTCGCCCCATGGCGCCTCGAGGCCCGCCCTGGCCCCGCCCTGACCCGGCCCCGCCCCGCCCTGACCCCGCCCCCGCAGGTGGTACGTGCCCGTGCGCTGCTTCGCCCTGACCCCGCCCTGGCCCCCGCCCTGGCCCCGCCCTGACCCCGCCCCCCGCGAGGTGGTGGTGCCCGTCGCGCGCTTCGCCCTGACCCGCCCCGCCCCGGCCCCGCCCTGGCCCCGCCCCGACCCCACCCTGACCCCGCCCTGGCCCGCCCTGACCCCGCCCCCGCGGAGGTGGTGGTGCCCGTGCTGCGCTTCGCCCTGGCCGGGCGCACACCCTGGTGCTGACCAACGCCGCGGGGTCCCTGCGGCCGCAGCTCGGCCCGGCCACCTGCTGGTCATCCAGCGACCACATCGACCTGCCCGGCCTGGCCGGACGCTCGCCCTCGTGGGGCCCAATGACGACAGGTGGGCGGGGCCGGGATTGGGCGGGAAAGGGGATTTGGCGGGAAAAGGCGTTTGTGGGGTGGAAAGCAGAGATTTGGGGAGAAGGGGATTTGGGGGAAAGGGGGATTTGGGGGGAAAGGGGATTTGGGGAAAAGGGGATTTGGGGGAAAAGGGAATTTTGGGGGAGAAGGGGATTTTGGGGGAGAAGGGGATTTGGGGGAAAGGGGATTTGGGGGGAGAAGGGGATTTTGGGGTGAGATCAGGCTGGTTCTGGGTTGGCATCTGGGCAGTTTTGGGATGAAATTAGGGGCGGTTTTGGGGTTTGATTGGGACAGTTTTGGGGTGGAGTCGGGACAGTTTTGAGGTGCCATCAGGGCGATTTTGGGGGTGAGGTCGGGCGGTTTTCGGGGTGCAATCGGGGCAGTTTCGGAGTGCGATCAGGGCGGTTTTGGGGTGAGGTCGGGCGATTTTCTGAGTGAAATCAGGGTGCTTTTCGGGATGCTATCAGGGCAGTTTTGGGGTGAGGTCGGGCGGTTTTGGGGTGCAATCGGGGCAGTTCTGGGGTGCCATGAGGGCGATTTTCGGGGGTGCCATCAGGGCGGTTTCAGGGTGAGGTTGGGGCGGTTTTGAGAGTGCGATCGGGCGGTTCTCGGGGTGCAATCGGAGCGGTTTGGGGGTGCCATGAGGGCGATTTTCGGGGTGCCATCAGAGCGATTTTGGGGGTGAGGTTGGGGCGGTTTCGGGTGCCATCAGGGCGGTTTCAGGGGTGAGGTCGGGGCGGTTTTGGGGGTGCAATCGGAGCAGTTTCGAGTGCGATCAGGGCGGTTTGGGGGTGAGGTCGGGCGGTTTTTGGGATGCGATCAGGGCGGTTTCGGGGGTGCAATCAAGGCGGTTTCGGGGTGGGTCGGGGCGGTTTCGAGTGCGATCTTCGCCGTTCGGGCCGTCCCCCCGGCTCCCGCAGAGTTCGGGCCCCGGTTCCCGGCCATGACGGAGCCTGTGTACTGACCCCGCTGCGGCTGCTGGCGCTTCGCCCTCGCCCCCCGGGAGCTGCGCGCCGCCCAGCGTCTACGATGGGCGATGGGGGGCCGAGCTACAGACCCCGCCGAGTGCCGGCTGCTGCGGCGCCTGGCGCCGACGCCGTGGGTGAGCGGGGACCGGGGAGGCGGGGCGGTCCCGGGGAGAGGCGGAGAGGGTCGCCAAACAGACCCAGAGCCGCCCGGAAGGGGCAGCAGAACAGCCCCAGAACAGCGCCAAACCAGCCCGAAACAGCCTCAAATCCAACCCCAAAACAGCCCGAAAGGGCAGCAGAACAGCCCTGAAACAGCCCGAAACAGCCTCAAATCCAACCCCAAAATCGACCCAGAACAGCCCTGAAACAGCCCGGAAAGGGCAGCAGAACAGCCCCAAAACAGCCTCAAATCCAACCCCGAAACAGCCCCGAAAGGGCAGCAGAACAGCCCCAAAACAGCCGGGAAACAGCCTCAAATCCAGCCCCAGAAAGGCCCGAAACAGCCCCGAAACAGCCCGGAAAGGGCAGCAACATAGCCCCAGAACAGCCTCAAAAACAGCCCCGAAAGGGCAGCAGAACAACCCGAAACAGCCCCAAATCCGACCCCAAAACAGACCCGGAGCAGCCCCGAAATGACAGCAAACAGCCCCAAATCCAGCCCCAAAACAGCCCGGAAAGGGCAGCAGAACAGCCCCAAAACAGCCCCAAATCCGACCCCAAAACAGACCCGGCGCAGCCCCAAAATGACAGCAAAACAGCCCCAAATCCAGCCCCAAAACAGCCTCAAATACAGACCCAAATCAGCCCCAAAACAGCCCGGAAAGGGCAGCAGAACAACCCCAAACAGCCCCAAATCCAGCCCCAAATCAGCCCCAAAATCCAGCCCCAGAACAGCTCCGAAAGGGCAGCAGAACAGCCCCAGAACAGCCCCAGAACAGCTCCGAAAGCGCAGCAGAACAGCCCCAAAACAGCCTCAAATTCAACCCCAAAACAGCCTCAAATTCAACCCCAAAACAGCCCAGAAAGGGCAGCAGAACAGCCCGAAACAGCCCCAAATCCAACCCCAAAACAGCCCCAAATTCAACCCCAAAACAGCCTCAAATTCAACCCCAAAACAGCCCGGAAAGGGCAGCAGAACAGCCCCAAAACAGCCCCAAATCCAGCCCCAAATCAGCCCCAAATCCAGCCCCCAGAACAGCTCCGAAAGCGCAGCAGAACAGCCCCAAAACAGCCTCAAATTCAACCCCCAAAACAGCCCAGAAAGGGCAGCAGAACAGCCCGAAACAGCCCCAAAACAGCCCGGAAAGGGCAGCAGAACAGCCCCAAATCAGCCCCAAATCCAGCCCCAAAACAGCCCCAAATTCAACCCCAAAAACAGCCTCAAATTCAACCCCAAAACAGCCCGGAAAGGGCAGCAGAACAGCCCAAAACAGCCCCAAATCCGACCCCAAAACAGCCCCAAAACAGCCTCAAATCCAACCCCAAAACAGCCTCAAATTCAGCCCCAAAACAGCCTCAAATTCAACCCCAAAACAGCCCCAAATCAGCCCCAAAACAGCCCCGAAAGGGCAGCAGAACAGCCCCGAAACAGCCCCAAATCCAGACCAAATCAGCCCCAAATCCAGCCCCTAAACAGCCTCAAATTCAACCCCAAAACAGCCCCAAATCCAGCCCCGAATCCAGCCCCAAAACAGCCCGGAAAGGGCAGCAGAACAGCCCCAAAACAGCCTCAAATCCAGACCCAAATCAGCCCCAAATCCAGCCCCAAAACAGCCCGAAAGGGCAGCAGAACAGCCCAAAACAGCCCCAAAACAGCCCGGAAAGGGCAGCAGAACAACCCAAAACAGTCCCAAATCAGCCCCGAAACAGCCCCAAAACTGCCTCAAATCCAAACCGAAACCCAACCCCAAAATAGCCCTGAATCACCCCAAAACAACCTCAAATGCAGCCCCAAATTCAGCCCCAAAGCAATCCCGAATCACCCCAAACCCAGCCCCGAACCCAGCCCCAAATCAGCCCCAAACCCAGCCCCAAATCAGCCCCAAACCCCAGCCCCAAATCAGCCCCGAATCACCCCAAAACAGCCCCGAGTCACCCCAAAGAGCAGCACGCCAGCCCAAAGCCGCCCCAGATCCGGCCCAAACAACCCCAAACACCCGAGCGTGGGGTCAGCACAGCCCGAGCAGCGTGCAGGTGTGCCCAGGTGTGTGCAGGGCATGTCAGAGTGTGTCCAGGTGTGCCCAGGTGTGTGCAGGGGCATGTCCAGGTGTGTGCCAGGTGTGCCCAGGTGTGCCCCAGGTGTGTGCAGGGCATGTCAGGTGTGTGCCAGGTGTGCCCAGCTGTGCCCAGGTGTGCCAGGTGTGCCCCAGGTGTGTGCAGGGCATGTCCAGGTGTGTGCCAGGTGTGTCCCAGGTGTGCCCACGTGTGTGCAGGGCATGTCCAGGTGTGTCCCAGGTGTGCCCCAGGTGTGTGCAGGGCATGTCCAGGTGTGTCCCAGGTGTGCCCAGCTGTGCGCAGGTGTATGCAGGTGTGTCCCAGGTGTGCCCAGATGTGTCCCAAGTGTGCCCAGGTGTGCCCAGGTGTATGCAGATGTGCCCCAGGTGTGTTCTCAGGTGTGCCTACCTGTGCGCAGATGTATGCAGGTGTGCCCAGGTGTGTTCCCAGCTGTGTGTAGGTGTGCCCAGGTGTGTGCAGTTGTATGCAGGTGTGCACAGGTGTGTCTCAGGTGTGTCCCAGGTGTGCCCAGGTGTGTTCCCAGCTGTGTGTAGGTGTGTCCCAGGTGTATGCAGGTGTGTCCCAGGTGTGTACAGTTGTACGCAGGTGTGCCCAGGTGTGTCTCAGGTGTGCTCAGGTGTGTGCAGTTGTATGCGCAGGTGTGCCAGGCATGCCCAGGTGTATGCAGGTGTGTTCCCCAGCTGTGTGTAGGTGTGTCCCCAGGTGTGTCCCAGCTGTGTGTAGGTGCGTCCCAAGTGTGCCCAGGTGTGCCCAGGTGTGTTCTCAGGTGTGCCTACCTGTGTGTAGGTGTGTCCCAGGTGTGTCCCAGCTGTGTGTAGGTGCGTCCCAAGTGTGCCCAGGTGTGCCCCAGGTGTGTTCTCAGGTGTGCCTACCTGTGCGCGGAATTTATGCAGATGTGCCCCAGGTGTGTTCCCAGCTGTGTGTAGAGTGTGCCCCAGGTGTGTGCAGTTGTATGCAGGTGTGCACAGGTGTGTGCTGTTGTATGCAGGTGTGTCCCAGGTGTGCCCAGGCGTGCCCAGGTGTATGCAGGTGTGTTCCCAGCTGTGTGTAGGCGTGCCCCAGGTGTGCCCAGGTGTATGCAGGTGTGCCCCAGGCATGCCGGGGTGTATGCAGGCGTGCCCAGGTGTGTTCAGGTGTGCCCAGGCGTGCCCAGGTGTGTTCCCAGCTGTGTGTAGGCGTGCCCCAGGTGTGCCCAGGTGTGTTCCCAGCTGTGTGTAGGTGTTCCCCAGGTGTGCCCAGGCGTGCCCAGGTGTGCCCCAGGTGTGCCCCAGGTGCGCCCAGGTGTATTCCCAGCTGTGTGTAGGTGTTCCCAGGTGTGCCCAGGTGCGCCCAGGTGTGTTCCCAGCTGTGTGTAGGCGTGCCCCAGGTGTGCCCCAGGTGCGCCCCGGCGCCCTCCCGCAGCAGCGCTGTCCCCGCAGGTATGAGCACGGTGTCGGAGGGTCGGCGCTGCGCCACCTGGGGCTGCGCGTGCTGGGGCTGTCGCTCATCACCAACTCCGCCCCCGCCGGCGGCGGCGACGGCGGCGGCGGCGATGACGGCGGCGATGGCGTCACGGCGGGGGCGGGGCCCGCGGGGCCCACGGGCACGAGGAGGTGCTGGCGGCGGCGCAGGAGGAGGCGCGCGGCACCTGCGAGGCGCTGCTGCTGGCCCTGGCGCCCCAGCTGGGCGAGCCCGGCGCGCCCGGCGCGCCCGGCGCCCGTGACGTCACACGGGGATGACATCACGCCGAGGGTGACGTCACGCCGCTCCGAGGCGGCGGCTCCGCTTTGTGCCTTGACCCCGCGGCCTTCCCGTGACATTCCGTGACATTCCCGTGACATTCCCGTGACATTCCCGTGACATTCCTGCCTCGCTGCCCTGTCCTGGGTTCTGCCTTAATCCCAGTGGAATTCCACGGAAATCCAGCGGGTTCATCCCAATGTCATCCCAGTGTCATCCCAGTGTCATTCCAATGTCATCCCAATGTCATTCCTGTGTCATCCCAGTGTCATCCCAATGTCATTCCAGTATCATTCCAATATTAATCCAGTGTCATTCCAGTGTCATCCCAATGTCATTCCAATGTCATCCCAATGTCATC
>JAKWBO010001801.1:0-10378 GCA_034336685.1 Luscinia luscinia | reverse complement strand
CCTGTTGTCGCCGGCATTCCCGATTAAGGGGTAGAGCCTGTTGTCCGCCATGCATTCCAGCAAGGGTAGACCTGTTGTCCGCCTGCATTCCGGCTAAGGGGTAGACCTGGTGTCCGCCGGCATTCCCGCTTAAGGGGTAGACCTGTTGTCCGCCTGCATTCCCGATTAGGGGTAGACCTGTTGTCCGCCCGGCATTCCCGACTTAAAGGGGTAAGACCTGTTGTCCGCCCGTATTCCCGGTTAGGGAGTAGACCTGTTGTCCGCCTGCATTCCCGCTTAAGGGGTAGACCTGTTGTCCGCCTGCATTCCCGATTAAAGGGGTAGACCTGTTGTCCGCCTGCATTCCGCTTAAGGGGTAGACCTGTTGTCCGCCTGCATTCCCGATTAAGGGGTAGACCTGTTGTCCGCCGGCATTCCAGCAAGGGGTAGACCTGTTGTCCGCCGGCATTCCCGATTAAGGGGTAGACCTGTTGTCCGCCTGGCATTCCCGGCTTCAAGAGGGTAGACCTGGTGTCCGCCAGCATTCCGATTAAGGGAGTAGACCTGTTGTCGCACTGGCATTCCCGCATTAAGGGGTAGACCTGTTAGTCCGCCGGCATTCCCGGTCAAAGGGGTTGTAGACCTGTTGATCCGCCTGCATTCCGATTAAGAGGTAGACCTGGTGTCCGCCGGCATTCCCGCTTAAAGGGGTGGAGCCTGTTGTCCGCCCGTATTCCGATTAGGGGGTAGACCTGGTGTCCGCCTGGCATTCCCGACTTAAGGGGTAGAGCCTGATGTGTCCGCCTGCATTCCCGCTTAGGGGTAGACCTGTTGTCGCCGGCATTCCCGCTAAAGGGGTAGACCTGTTGTCCGCCATGCATTCTTGATTAAGGGTAGACCTGGTGTCCGCCTGCATTCCGATTAAAGGGTAGACCTGTTGTCCGCCGGCATTCCCGGCTAAGGGGGTAGACCTGGTGTCCGCCTGCATTCCCGCTGAAGGGTAGACCTGTTGTCCGCCCGGCATTCCGGCTTAAGGGGTAGACCTGTTGTCCGCCTGCATTCCGATTAAGGGGTAGACCTGTTGTCCGCCGGCATTCCCGGCTTAAGGGGTAGACCTGGTTGTCCGCCTGCATTCTCGATTAAGAGGTAGACCTGGTGTCCGCCTGCATTCCCGATTAAAGGGTAGACCTGTTGTCCGCCTGCATTCCCGCAAGAAGGAGTAGACCTGTTGTCCGCCTGCATTCCCGCTTAAGGGGTAGACCTGTTGTCCGCCTGCATTCCCGATTAAGGGGTAGACCTGGTGTCCGCCGGCATTCCCGATTAAAGGGGTAGACCTGTTGTCCGCCGGCATTCCGCTTAAGAGGTGAGACCTGTTGTCCGCCTGCATTCCGGTCAAGGGGTAGACCTGTTGTCCGCCTGCATTCCCGCTTAAGAGGTAGACCTGTTGTCCGCCTGCATTCCCGCTTAAGGGGTAGACCTGTTGTCCTGCATTCCCGCTGGGTGCATTGTCGCCAGCATTCCAGCAAGGGTAGACCTGTTGTCCGCCGGCATTCCCGATTAAGGGGTAGACCTGTTGTCCGCCTGCATTCCAGCTAAGGGGTAGACCTGGTGTCCGCCCGGCATTCCGAGTAAGGGTAGACCTGTTGTCGCCTGCATTCCCGACTAAGGGGTAGACCTGTTGTCCGCCTGCATTCCCGATTAAGGGGTAGACCTGTTGTCGCCTGCATTCCCGATTAAGAGGTAGACCTGTTGTCCGCCTGCATTCCCGATTAAGGGGTAGACCTGTTGTCCGCCTGGCATTCCGCTTAAGGGGTAGACCTGTTGTCCGCCTGCATTCCCGCTTAAGGGGTAGACCTGTTGTCCGCCTGCATTCCGGCTAAGGGTAGACCTGTTGTCCGCCTGCATTCCCGATTAAGAGGTAGACCTGTTGTCCGCCATGCATTCCCGATTAAGGGGTAGACCTGTTGTCCGCCTGCATTCCCGATTAAGGGGTAGACCTGTTGTCCGCCTGCATTCCCGATTAAGGGGTAGACCTGTTGTCCGCCTGCATTCCCGATTAGAGGGTAGACCTGGTGTCGCCGGCATTCCCGATTAAGGGGTAGACCTGTTGTCCGCCCGCATTCCCGATTAAGAAGTGAGACCTGTTGTCAGCCTGCATTCCCGCTTAAGGGTAGACCTGTTGTCGCCCGCATTCCCGATTAAGGGGTAGACCTGTTGTCCGCCTGCATTCCCGATTAAGGGGTAGACCTGTTGTCGCACGGCATTCCGATTAAGGGGTAGACCTGTTGTCCGCCTGCATTCCCGATTAAGGGGTAGACCTGGTGTCCGCCCGGCATTCCCGCTTAAGGGGTAGACCTGTTGTCCGCCTGCATTCCCGATTAAGGGGTAGACCTGTTGTCCGCCTGCATTCCCGATTAAGGGGTAGACCTGTTGTCCGCCTGCATTCCCGATAAAGGGGTAGACCTGTTGTCCGCCTGCATTCCCGATTAAGGGGTAGACCTGTTGTCCGCCTGCATTCCCGATTAAGGGGTAGACCTGTTGTCCGCCGGCATTCCCGATTAAGGGGTAGACCTGTTGTCCGCCTGCATTCCCGATTAAGGGGTAGACCTGTTGTCCGCCTGCATTCCCGCTTAAGGGTAGACCTGTTGTCCGCCTGCATTCCCGCTTAAGGGGTAGACCTGTTGTCCGCCTGCATTCCCGATTAAGGGGTAGACCTGTTGTCCGCCTGCATTCCGACTAAGGGGTAGACCTGTTGTCCGCCCGCATTCCCGCTTAAGGGGTAGACCTGTTGTCCGCCTGCATTCCCGATTAAGGGGTAGACCTGTTGTCCGCCTGCATTCCCGCTTAAGGGGTAGACCTGTTGTCGCCAGCATTCCGATTAAGGGTAGACCTGTTGTCCGCCTGCATTCGATTAAGGGGTAGACCTGTTGTCCGCCTGCATTCCCGATTAAGGGGTAGACCTGTTGTCCGCCTGCATTCCGATTAAGGGGTAGACCTGGTGTCCGTCCGGCATTCCCGATTAAGGGGTAGACCTGTTGTCCGCCTGCATTCCCGATTAAGGGGTAGACCTGGTATCTGCATTCCGCAAGGGTAGACCGTGTCCCGCATTCCAGAGGGGTAGACCTGGTGTCGCCTGCATTCCGCTAAGGGGTAGACCTGTTGTCCGCCTGCATTCCCGATTAAGGGTAGACCTGTTGTCACGCCTGCATTCCGATTAAGGGGTAGACCTGGTGTCCGCCCGGCATTCCGGCTTAAGGGGTAGACCTGTTGTCCGCCTGCATTCCCGATTAAGGGGTAGACCTGGTGTCCGCCGGCATTCCGATTAAGGGGTAGACCTGTTGTCCGCCCGGCATTCCGATTAAGGGGTAGACCTGTTGTCCGCCTGCATTCCCGATTAAGGGGTAGACCTGTTGTCCGCCTGCATTCCCGCTTAAGGGGTAGACCTGTTGTCCGCCCGGCATTCCCGATTAAGGGGTAGACCTGTTGTCCGCCTGCATTCCGATTAAGGGGTAGACCTGGTGTCCGCCTGCATTCCCGCTTAAGGGTAGACCTGTTGTCCGCCTGCATTCCCGCTTAAGGGGTAGACCTGGTTGTCCGCCGGCATTCCCGCTTAAGGGGTAGACCTGTTGTCCGCCTGCATTCCCGATTAAGGGGTAGACCTGTTGTCCGCCTGCATTCCCGATTAAGGGGTAGACCTGTTGTCGCCTGCATTCCCGATTAAGGGGTAGACCTGTTGTCGCCTGCATTCCCGCTTAAGGGGTAGACCTGGTGTCCGCCTGCATTCCCGCTTAAGGGGTAGACCTGTTGTCCGCCTGCATTCCCGATTAAGGGGTAGACCTGTTGTCCGCCTGCATTCCGATTAAGGGGTAGACCTGGTGTCCGCCTGCATTCCCGCTTAAGGGGTAGACCTGTTGTCCGCCTGCATTCCCGCTTAAGGGGTAGACCTGGTGTCCGCCGGCATTCCCGCTTAAGGGGTAGACCTGTTGTCCGCCTGCATTCCCGATTAGGGGTAGACCTGTTGTCCGCCTGCATTCCCGATTAAGGGGTAGACCTGGTGTCCGCCGGCATTCCGCTTAAGGGGTAGACCTGTTGTCCGCCTGCATTCCCGATTAAGGGGTAGACCTGTTGTCCGCCTGCATTCCCGATTAAAGGGGTAGACCTGTTGTCCGCCTGCATTCCCGATTAAGGGTAGACCTGTTGTCCGCCGGCATTCCGGCTAAGGGGTAGACCTGTTGTCCGCCTGCATTCCGATTAAGGGGTAGACCTGTTGTCCGCCTGGCATTCCCGCTTAAGGGGTAGACCTGTTGTCCGCCCGGCATTCCGCTTAAGGGTAGACCTGTTGTCCGCCTGCATTCCCGCTTAAGGGGGTAGACCTGGTGTCCGCCTGCATTCCGATTAAGGGGTAGACCTGTTGTCCGCCTGCATTCCCGATTAAGGGGTAGACCTGTTGTCCGCCTGCATTCCCGATTAAGGGGTAGACCTGGTGTCCGCCTGCATTCCGCTTAAGGGGTAGACCTGTTGTCCGCCTGCATTCCGATTAAGGGGTAGACCTGGTGTCCGCCGGCATTCCCGCTTAAGGGGTAGACCTGTTGTCCGCCTGCATTCCCGATTAAGGGGTAGACCTGGTGTCCGCCTGCATTCCCGCTTAAGGGGTAGACCTGGTGTCGCCGGCATTCCGCTAAGGGTAGACCTGTGTCCGCCTGCATTCCGCTTAAGGGGTAGACCTGGTGTCCGCCGGCATTCCCGCTTAAGGGGGTAGACCTGTTGTCCGCCGGCATTCCCGATTAAGGGGTAGACCTGTTGTCCGCCTGCATTCCCGCTTAAGGGGTAGACCTGGTGTCCGCCTGCATTCCCGCTTAAGGGGTAGACCTGTTGTCCGCCTGCATTCCGGCTAAGGGGTAGACCTGTTGTCCGCCTGCATTCCCGATTAAGGGGTAGACCTGTTGTCCGCCTGCATTCCCCGATTAAGGGGTAGACCTGTTGTCCGCCGGCATTCCCGATTAAGGGTAGACCTGGTGTCCGCCGGCATTCCCGCTTAAGGGGTAGACCTGTTGTCCGCCTGCATTCCCGCTTAAGGGGTAGACCTGTTGTCCGCCTGCATTCCGATTAAGGGGTAGACCTGTTGTCCGCCTGCATTCCCCGATTAAGGGTAGACCTGTTGTCCGCCTGCATTCCCGATTAAGGGGTAGACCTGGTGTCCGCCTGCATTCCAGCTTAAGGGGTAGACCTGTTGTCCGCCTGCATTCCCGCTTAAGGGGTAGACCTGTTGTCCGCCTGGCATTCCCGATTAAGGGGTAGACCTGTTGTCCGCCGGCATTCCCGCTTAAGGGAGTAGACCTGTTGTCCGCCTGCATTCCCGATTAAGGGGTAGACCTGTTGTCCGCCGGCATTCCCGCTTAAGGGGTAGACCTGTTGTCCGCCTGCATTCCCGATTAAGGGGTAGACCTGGTGTCCGCCGGCATTCCCGCTAAGGGGTAGACCTGTTGTCCGCCTGCATTCCCGATTAAGGGGTAGACCTGGTGTCCGCCTGCATTCCCGATTAAGGGGTGAGACCTGTTGTCCGCCTGCATTCCCGATTAAGGGGTAGACCTGGTGTCCGCCTGCATTCCCGATTAAGGGGTAGACCTGGTGTCCGCCGGCATTCCCGGTTAAGGGGTAGACCTGTTGTCCGCTGGCATTCCCGCTTAAGGGGTAGACCTGTTGTCCGCCTGCATTCCGATTAAGGGGTAGACCTGGTGTCCGCCTGCATTCCCGCTTAAAGGGGTAGACCTGTTGTCCGCCTGCATTCCCCGATTAAAGGGTAGACCTGGTGTCCGCCGGCATTCCCGCTTAAGGGGTAGACCTGTTGTCCGCCTGCATTCCCGATTAAGGGGTAGACCTGGTGTCCGCCGGCATTCCCGGTCAAGGGGTAGACCTGTTGTCCGCCTGCATTCCCGATTAAGGGGTAGACCTGTTGTCCGCCGGCATTCCCGATTAAGGGGTAGACCTGTTGTCCGCCTGCATTCCCGCTTAAGGGGTGAGACCTGTTGTCCGCCTGCATTCCCGATTAAGGGGTAGACCTGTTGTCCGCCTGCATTCCCGATTAAGGGGTAGACCTGGTGTCCGCCGGCATTCCCGCTTAAGGGGTAGACCTGTTGTCCGCCTGCATTCCCGATTAAAGGGGTGGGCCTGGTGTCCGCCGGCATTCCCGATTAAGGGGTAGACCTGGTGTCCGCCGGCATTCCCGCTTAAGGGGTAGACCTGTTGTCCGCCGGCATTCCCGCTTAAGGGGTAGACCTGGTGTCCGCCTGCATTCCCGCTTAAGGGTAGACCTGGTGTCCGCCGGCATTCCCGCTTAAGGGGTAGACCTGTTGTCCGCCTGCATTCCCGATTAGGGGTAGACCTGTTGTCCGCCGGCATTCCCGCTTAAGGGAGTAGACCTGTTGTCCGCCGGCATTCCCGATTAAGGGGTAGACCTGGTGTCCGCCGGCATTCCCGCTTAAGGGGTAGACCTGTTGTCCGCCTGCATTCCCGATTAAGGGGTAGACCTGGTGTCCGCCGGCATTCCCGATTAAGGGGTAGACCTGGTGTCCGCCGGCATTCCGCTAAGAAGTAGACCTGTTGTCCGCCCGCATTCCCGATTAAGGGGTAGACCTGTTGTCCGCCGTGCATTTCCGGCTTAAGGGGTAGACCTGGTGTCCGCCTGCATTCCCGATTAAAGGGGTAGACCTGGTGTCCGCCTGGCATTCCCGCTTGAAGGGTAGACCTGTTGTCCGCCTGCATTCCCGATTAAGGGGTAGACCTGGTGTCCGCCTGGCATTCCCGATTGAGGGGTAGACCTGGTGTCCGCCTGCATTCCCGCAAAAGGGGTGGACCTGTTGTCCGCCCGTATTCCGATTAAGGGTAGACCTGTTGTCCGCCTGCATTCCCAGCAAGGGTAGACCTGGTGTCGCCTGCATTCCCGCTAAGGGTGAGCCTGGTGTCCGCCTGCATTCCCGATTAAGGGGTAGACCTGGTGTCCGCCTGCATTCCCGATTAAGGGTGGGCCTGGTGTCCGCCGTGCATTCCCGATTAAGGGGTAGACCTGGTGTCCGCCCGGCATTCCAGCTTAAGGGTAGACCTGGTTATCTGCCCGATTCCCGATTAAGGGGTAGACCTGGTGTCCGCCTGCATTCCCGATTAAGGGTGAGACCTGGTAGTCCGCCTGCATTCCAGCTTAAAGGGGTAGACCTGGTTGTCCGCCGGCATTCCGATTAAGGGGTAGACCTGTTGTCGCCTGCATTCCGATTAAGGGTAGACCTGGTGTCCGCCTGCATTCCGATTAAGGGGTAGACCTGGTGTCCGCCTGCATTCCCGCTTAAAGGGGTAGACCTGGTGTCCACCTGCTATTCCCGCATTAAGGGTAGACCTGTTGTCCATCCCGCATTCCGGCTAAGGGAGTAGACCTGTTGTCCGCCGGCATTCCCGCTTAAGGGGTAGACCTGTTGTCCGCCTGCAATTCCCGCTTAGGGGTAGACCTGGTGTCCGCCGGCATTCCCGCTTAAAGGTAGACCTGTTGATCCGCCTGCATTCCCGATCAAGGGGTAGACCTGGTGTCCGCCGGCATTCCAGCTTAAGGGGTAGACCTGTTGTCCGCCTACATTCCCGATTAAGGGGTAGACCTGGTGTCCGCCTGGCATTCCGATGCAAGGGGTAGACCTGTTGTCCGCCTGCATTCCCGATTAAGGGGTAGACCTGTTGTCCGCCGGCATTCCCGCTTAAGGGGTAGACCTGTGTGTCCGCCTGCATTCCTGCTTAAGGGTAGACCTGAGTCCGCCATGCATTCCCCGATTAGGGGGTAGACCTGGTGTCCTGGCATTCCCGCTTAAGTTTGACCTGTTGTCCCTTCTTTCCGGTTAAGGTGTAGCCTGGTGTCCGCCTGCATTCCCGATTGGGGGTGGAGCCTGGTGTCCGCCATTCTCGAAGTGACTGTTGTCCGCCTGTTCCCGATTAAGGGGTGGACCTTTATATATCAAACATTTCAGAAGTTAAATTCAGCGTACTCCGTTGCTTGCGATGAGGGTAGACCACCTGGTGATCCATGCATTCTCAGCTTAGGGAGATGACCTGGTGTCGCGGCATTCCTGGCCGCACATGGGTAACGTGCCAGGTGCCCAGCCCGCATTCCCGGCGAAGGGTAGACCTGTTGTAAACTAACCGCACCGATTCCACTGAAAAAAAGATGTAGACACTGTTGATCGCCTCGCATTCCCGGCAAGGATGTGAGCCACCAGTGTGGTTCCGCCCGAGCTTTCAACGCAGAGGCTGAGGCCTGTCTGACTCACTTGCCAGTCCGATTTCAGCCGGGGTGGTACCTGGTGTCATTGGCATTCCACGCTTAAGGGGTACCGGCCTGATGTCCGCCCGTACTTCCGATTAAGGGGTAGACCTGGATGACTGTCGCCAGCGACGCCACTGGCACTCAGGGTATGAACCCTGGTATCGCGTATTCCGGCTTCGAAGGGGTAGCCTGTTCATACGCTCTGCATTCCGATTAAGGGGTGAGACCACCGTTGATCGCCCGACATTCCGAGAAGGGGTAGACCTGGTGTCCGCCGGCATTCCCGATTAAAGGGTGAGACCTGGTGTCCGCCGGCATTCTCGATTAAGGGGTAGACCTGTTGTCCGCCTGCATTCCCGATTAAGGGGTAGACCTGGTGTCCGCCTGCATTCCCGATTAAGGGGTAGACCTGTTGTCCGCCTGCATTCCCGCTGAAGGGGTAGACCTGTTGTCCGCCTGCATTCCCGATTAAGGGGTAGACCTGGTGTCCGCCGGCATTCCGGCTAAGGGGTAGACCTGTTGTCCGCCTGCATTCCCGATTAAGGGGGTAGACCTGGTGTCCGCATGCATTCCCGCTTAAGGGGTAGACCTGGTGTCCGCCGGCATTCCCGCTTAAGGGGTAGACCTGGTGTCCGCCGGCATTCCCGTTAAGGGGTAGACCTGTTGTCCGCATGCATTCCCGCTAAGGGGTAGACCTGGTGTCCGCCGGCATTCCCGCTTAAGGGGTAGACCTGTTGTCCGCCTGCATTCCCGATTAAGGGGTAGACCTGTTGTCCGCCAGCATTCCCGCTTAAGGGGTAGACCTGTTGTCCGCCTGCATTCTCGATTAAGGGGTAGACCTGGTGTCCGCCGGCATTCCCGCTTAAGGGGTAGACCTGTTGTCCGCCTGCATTCCGCTTAAGGGGTAGACCTGAGTGTCCGCCGGCATTCCCGCTTAAGGGGTAGACCTGTTGTCCGCCTGCTTTCCCGATTAAGGGGTAGACCTGGTGTCCGCCGGCATTCCCGATTAAGGGGTAGACCTGGTGTCCGCCTGCATTCTCGAAAGGGGTAGACCTGTTGTCCGCCTGCATTCCCCATTAAGGGGGTAGACCTGGTGTCCGCCGGCATTCCCGCTTAAGAGGTAGACCTGGTGTCCGCCGGCATTCCCGCTGAAGGGGTAGACCTGTTGTCCGCCTGCATTCCCGCTTAAGGGGTAGACCTGGTGTCCGCCGGCATTCCCGCTGAAGGGGTAGACCTGTTGTCCGCCTGCATTCCCGCTTAAGGGGTAGACCTGGTGTCCGCCGGCATTCCCGCTTAAGGGGTAGACCTGGTGTCCGCCGGCCTTCCGGTTAAGGGTAGGTCATAGGGCGCGAAGGCGGACGGCACCAGCTCTACCCGCGGCGGGGCGCCATAGGCCGAGACCGGCTAACGGCACAAGGTCTACCCGCGGCGCGGCGCGAAGGCCGAGACCGGCTAGCGGCACCAGGTCTACCCGCGGCGCGGCGCGAAGGCCGAGACCGGCTAGCGGCAACAGGTCTACCCGCGGCGCGACGCGGCGCGAAGGCCGAGACCGGCTAGCGGCAGCAGGTCTACCCGCGGCGGCGCGAAAGGCCGAGACCGGCTAGCGGCAACAGGTCTACCCCGCGGCGCGGCGCGAAGGCCGAGACCGGCTAGCGGCAACAGGTCTACCCGCGGCGCGGCGCGAAGGCCGAGACCGGCTGGCGGCAACAGGTCTACCCGCAGGCCGGCGCGAAGGCCGAGACCGGCTAGCGGCAACAGGTCTACCCGCGGCGCGGCGCGAAAGTGCCGAGACCGGCTAGCGGCAACAGGTCTACCCCGGAGGCCGGCGCGAAAGGCAGAGACCGGCTAGCGGCAACAGGTCTACCCCGCGGCGCGGCGCGAAAGTGTAAGACCGGCTAGCGGCAACAGGTCTACCCCGCGGCGGGGCGCGAAAGGCCGAGACCGGCTAGCGGCAACAGGTCTACCCGCAGGCCTGCGCGAAAGGCAGAGACCGGCTAGCGGCAACAGGTCTACCCGCGGCGGGGCGCGAAAGTGTAAGACCGGCTAGCGGCAGCAGGTCTACCCGCAGGCCGGCGCGAAGGCAGAGACCGGCTAGCGGCA
>JAKWBO010001800.1:0-10382 GCA_034336685.1 Luscinia luscinia | reverse complement strand
TCCAAAACTCCTCCATGGGGTCCCTCAGCACCCTGCAACCCCCAGGATCTTCTCCAGCTGCTCAAAGGCACCTGGGGACTCCAAACCTGCTCCAAAGCACCTCCATGGGATCCTCAGCACCCTCCAAGCCCCAGGATCTTCCCTGGCTGCTCGAAGGCATCCAAAGCTGCTCCAAAACTCCTCCATGGGATCCCTCAGCACCCTGCAACCCCCAGGATCTTCCCTGGATGCACAAAGGCATCCAAAGCTGCTCCAAAACGCCTCCATAAGGACCCTCAGCACCCTCCAAGCCCCAGAATCTTCCCTGGCTGCTCAAAGGCATCCAAAGCACCTCCATGGGATCTCTCAGCACCCTGCAACCGCCAGGATCTTCCCCAGATGCTCAGAGGCATCCAAACCTGCTCCAAAACTCCTCCATGGGGATCCCTCAGCACCCTCCAAGCCCTCAGGATCCTCCCCGGCTGCTCAAAGGCGTCCAAAGCTGCTCCAAAACGCCTCCATAGGGACCCTCAGCACCCTCCAAACCCCAGGATCTTCCCCAGGTGCTCAGAGGCATCCAAAACTCCTCCATGGGACCCCCAGCACCCTCCAAGCCCCAGGATCCTTCCTGGCTGCTCAAAGGTACCCAGGGACTCCAAAGCTGCTCCAAATCTCCTCCATGGGGACCCCAGCGCTGAGCTGGGGCATCCTGAGTCGTCCCAGCCCCTCCCGCAGCAGAGCAGCCCCATTCCCGGGGTAACCCCGCTGCAGTCCCAGCCTCCAGCCCGGAGCACAGATCCCTGCGGGGCACACACGTGTGCACACACGGGCACGCAGCAGCGACAGCGACACCCCAGCAGCTTCCACCCGCTCTGGCACGATTCCCTCAGTGCCCAGAACCACGTTTTCCCCTCCCTTCCACGATTCCACGTCTCCCTTCTCCCTCTGGCTCCCCGGCGCGCTGCCGCGGCCCCTCCTGGAGCCGAGCTGT
The DNA here is from genome assembly GCA_034336685.1 of Luscinia luscinia. Classification (NCBI taxonomy): domain Eukaryota; kingdom Metazoa; phylum Chordata; class Aves; order Passeriformes; family Muscicapidae; genus Luscinia; species Luscinia luscinia. Next base: position 9,412 of record JAKWBO010001800.1, on the reverse strand, counting down.
AATTAATGGTGCCGCTTTGCCAATGGCTGGCCTCGCCAGCACTGGCAGGCACAGGACTCTTTATTTATTTTACTTAACTGCTGTTGGTAAAACTCCACTCCAAAAGCAAGGCCGGGAGACGGCACAGAGAGATCTCCGCAGGGATTAGGGATTTGTTCTGCCAGGGAATGGTGTGTGCTGCCTCCCATCCTGGTCCTGCAGGGCTGGGGGGGTCCATGGAGGCAGAGCCCCCCCCGGGCTGGGGCTGCAGCAGCCACGGCACTCCTACAGCCTGCTCCAAGGAGTTTCTTCCATATCCTTGGGATGTGAGTCCTTCTTTTCCATCAGCTCCATTCTGGGAGACCCAGGAAGGTTCAAAATGGGGTTCTGAGCCCCAGCAGCTGGATCTGTGCTCATCCCAAAAAGGGGATTTTTCTCATTCAGACCCAGCCCCAGCAGGAGACCCTGAGGTGCTCCAGGGAGGAGAAGGGACCTGGCTGCATCCTGCTCTTGGAGGACATCAAGAAGGAGCAGACAGGAGCAGCGCAGGGGGGACACCATGGCCCTCGTGAGCACCGAGCAGCTACCGAGCTTCTGACAGCCCAGCCAGGTGGCCCCGGGCCAGCCCCGTCCCCATTAGAGGACGGGCCCGTGGTAGGAAATGAGTTTGCAGGGCCTCAGTCCAAATTCCCGTGGAGAAGGGTTGAGACAGCCCAGGGATGGAGCAGGGCTGGAGCATCATCTTCCTCCGTGCACAGGGATGTGGGGAGTCCATCCTGCAGCCCCATCCTATCTGAAGAGCAGGGACGTGGGGATTTGGCAGCAATGGGGACACCCTGGCTGGTGGAAGTCCCAACTATTCCTACAGCAGCGCCAGGGCAGAGCTCTCCACAAGGAAGAGCCGAGCACCCATCTCCAGCACGGCAGGGAGAGACTTCAGGCAGAAAATCCCACTGCCAAAGATCTTGGAGGTGCTGAGAAGAACCAGAGGGAGCTGGGAAGAGCTGGCAGCGTGTCCCAGCCAGGGCTGGAGCCCCTCTGCCACGCGGCTCCTGCTCCGAGTCCATTTTCTCTCCAGCACAGCCCGAGTTTGTAGGATCCTGGCTCCTGGATCAAAGCAGGGGCTGGTGACAAGGCTTGACAAGCAACTGGGCAGGCCTGGGAGAGTCGCTGCTGCCAGGCACAGCGGGGCTGGCACTGCCACATCCAGCGCCGCCGTGCCATCACCGAGGAGCCCCGCGGGGCGCGGGGAGCCGACCCTCCGTGCTGAGGGCGGCTGGAGAGCAGCCAGGTGACGCTGCCGGTGACAGCGACAACAGCTGCGCCACCCCTCCTCCCCGTGTGAGCCCGCGGTGCCTCCCCGCGACCCCCCTCAGCTCAGACGCGGCTTTCAAGGGAGGGACACGTCTGTCCCCAAGCACCGGGAACAACCCAGTGCCAGCGCTCGGAGCCAGCCCCGTGCCACCAGCGCCGCGTGCGCCCCGCGCAGAGCCCCCCGCCGGGCTCCCGGCCACCCCGGGGCCACCTCCCCGCGTCACCGGCGGCCCCGGCTGCTGCCAGGCAGCGCAGCCAGCAGTGACATGACCTAGAAAAGCGAAGGGTTGTTCACACGCCGCGCTGTCCCCCCACCCCCCCCAGCTCCGGCCGTGCGGCTGCGGAAAATCCTCCCCGTCCTCAACAAGTGACCGGCGTGGGGCACACGCCTGGCACCGCTTGGTGCCACCAGGGCTCGTTTGGTGGCCGCGCAGGGCTGCAGCTCGCCCCGAGCCCCGCTCGCCACCTGCCAGCCGCACGTGCCCGCGGTGGCACACGCTGGGTGCCCACGTGTGCCCTCCCGCGCGCCCACGGGGTGCCGTGGCACGGCGGCCTCCCCCACGCTGGCACCGAACAAAGCTCCAGCACGCGGGGGGAGGGCTGCCAACCCACCCACGAGCCCACCCACCCCCGGGGATCCGCCGACGCGCCCGCCCACGCGGCCCCGGTGCGTGCCGAGTCCCCAGGGCCCTGCCCGGGGGGTGACAACGCGGGGTGACCGAGCCCGCCGAGCAGCCAGGCTGGCACAAGCCGCACGTGTGCCCACAGCCGGGATGCCAGCAGGGAGCCCCGCACCCACCCGTGGCCTTGCTGTGTGACACACCGCGGTGCGCCCAGGAACACGCGTGTGCCCGCGGGCACGCGTGCAGCCCCTCCGCACGGTTTTAAAGGCGAGGGATTGGCACCGCGAGGGAGGAAACGGAGCCTGCCTCGGGGCACCAGCGTCCTGAGGGGGAGCGGGACCCCCGGGGAACCGGGGAGAACCGGCAGAGGGGGGAAGAACCGGGAGGAGAGATCGGCAGCGCCGGGAGAGGGGGGACGGCAGCTCCGGGGCTCAGGCAGCCCCGGTACCGAGCCCTGCGCGCCGCCGCAGCCCCGCGCAACTTCCCGGCAGGGCCGGGGCCGCCCCGGGGGTACCGAGCACCGGGCGCGGGGCACCCGCAGCTCCCCGCGCCCGCAGCCCCACCGCCGGGGCAGGAAAGTTGGGGTGGGAGCTGGGGGGGTCCCCGGTGGAAGCGGGGCTCTGCCAAGCGGCGGCAGCGGCAGCCGCAGCCCGCATCGGCGGAGAGCTGCCGCCCCGCTGCGCCGCGCCGGGGGAGCGGAGCCGCCGCACCGGGAAAGAGGCGGGGGGTTCACCGGAGAGAGGGCAGGGGGAGATACCGGTGCACCGGAGAGGGGTCGTGGCCGCGCTTACCTGCGCTCCGTTAGCAGCGCGTGTAGCCCCGGCGCGGCGCGGCGAGCAGCGGGCTGGCCATCCCGAGCGGCGGCGGCGGCGGCGGCAGCCGGTGGTGCCCCAGGCGCGCCCGGGGAGCGCGGCGGCGGCGGCGGCGGCGGCAGAGCGCGGGGCCGGGAGCGCGGCCGGGAGCGCGGCCGGGAGCGGGCGCGCAGCGCGCCGGGCCCCGGTGGCGGCGGCGGCGGCGGCGGCGGATGCGGTGGGGAGGGGAAGGGGAGGGAGGAGGGGGGCTGGGGGAGCGGGGGGCGCGGGGGCGGCGGCGGCGCGCGCCGCTCGGGCACTTGCTGCATGCGCCGGGCGCGGGGCGGTGCGCGACAGCACCGGGCACGCGGGGACCCCCCTCCCAAAAAAAAAAACCCTCCCCTCCCCTCTCCCCGCTCCGCCGCTCCCGCCCCCGCCGTGTGTGCGGGGGAGGTGACCCCGGCTGCTGCTGCCGCTGCTGCAGCGCTGGGGGGCGGCGGGGGCCGCGCGGGGGCGGGGGTGAGCGGTGAACACGCACATGGCGAGGGGGGTCGCGCTCGGGGTGGCGTGTCCCATCCATCCCATCCCCCAAGTGCCACACGCGTGGAGTGGGTCGCGCACGGGCACGGGGGGTGTGACGCGGGGCTGTGCGGGGTGCGGGTGTCCCCACACACGTGCGGGCCTCGCGGGGGGGGGTCTGCAGGGGGGTGTGGGGCGCAGGGATGATGAGAAATGGGGCGGCCACGCGCACAAGGGGGTGACACGGAGCCTGCCGGACCGGCAGCACCTCGGGGGCTGCAGGGCTGCGGTTTCTCCCTGAGCAAGGAAGCGCAGGCTGGATAAACTCGAGCAGCGCGGTGGCCCGTGGGCGACTGAGCCGCTGGCCCCGAGGCTGCGCTGGCCCGGCTCGCAGGGACGGGGTGCCAGCGCCGCCGGGCCCCGGGCGAGCAGGAGCAGCTCAGCAGGATGCGGCACGGCCTGGCTGCCACGCTGCGGGAGCAGCGCAGCTGGAAATGCAGCACATTCCCCGCGCTGCTGTCCGGCCCTGCCGGACACATCCTGCCCAGCGCCGCCCCAGCCCCGCGCTGCCCGGAGCTGTCCCCTGGCCCCTCCATCCCGCCGGACACCGCGGGTGGAGAGGGCAGGAGGCACTTCTGGGACAGCTGCTCCGCGCCCTGGGGATCTGTGGCTCTGATCCAGCCCGGGAAGAGCAGGATCGCATCCAGCCCGAGCTTTGTGCAGTTCAGCTCCTTCCCTTCCTGGCATTCCCTTTTCCCAGCGCTTCCCTGCAGTCCCCGGGTGCCTGACCCAGCGTCCCCAGGCAGACACTCACGCCCTGCGGGTCAAGGCTGGGAGAAAGCAAACCGGCTTTTCAGGCTGGAGAAAAGCAGCATTAGCTCCGCCGGAGCTGGAGGATATTCCCGACCCCGGCTCTGTAAATACAGCTCAGAGTGCTCCGTGCATGAGCAATCCCAAAACCGCCACGGCTCCCTGGGCCATTCCCGCCTTCCCACGAGGTGTTTGCTCCCTCAGCCAAGCAGCCCCGCACGGCTTGGGGGAATTGGGAATTTCCAAAGGGATCTCTTGCCCCGACTGCCGCTGCCCTGCGAGGAACGCGGGATGCGGCGTGGGGTGAGAGATGCAGCGTGGGGTGTGGGATGCAGCGTGGGGTGAGAGATGCAGTGTGGGATGTGGGATGTGGGATGAGAGATGCAGCGTGGGATGAGAGATGCAGTGTGGGATGCAGGATGCAGTGTGGGATGCAGTGTGGGATGCAGGATGCAGAGTGGGATGAGAGATGCAGTGTGGGGTGTGGGATGCAGGATGCAGTGTGGGATGCAGGATGCAGTGTGGGATGCGGGATGCAGGATGCAGTGTGGGATGAGAGATGCAGTGTGGGATGCAGGATGCAGCGTGGGATGAGATGCAGCGTGGGGTGAGAGATGCAGTGGGATGAGAGATGCAGTGTGGGATGAGAGATGCAGTGTGGGATGCAGGATGCAGTGTGGGATGCAGTGTGGGATGCAGGATGCAGTGTGAGATGCAGGATGCAGTGTAGGATGCAGGATGCAGTGTGGGATGCACTGCAGGATGCGATGCAGGATGCAATGTGGGATGCAGGATGCATCGTGGGATGCACTGCAGGATGCGATGCAGGATGCAGTGTGGGATGCAGGATGCAGTGTGGGATGCACTGCAGGATGCGATGCAGGATGCAGTGTGGGATGCAGGATGCAGTGTGGGATGCAGGATGCAGTGTGGGATGAGAGATGCAGTGTGGGATGCAGGATGCAGTGTGGGATGCAGGATGCAGTGTGGGATGAGAGATGCAGTGTGGGATGCAGGATGCAGTGTGGGATGCAGTGTGGGATGCAGGATGCAGTGTGGGATGCACTGCAGGATGCGATGCAGGATGCAGTGTGGGATGCAGGATGCAGTGTGGGATGCAGTGTGGGATGAGAGATGCAGTGTGGGATGCAATGTGGGATGCACTGCAGGATGCGATGCAGGATGCAGTGTGGGATGCAGGATGCAGCGCGGGATGCACTGCAGGATGCGATGCAGGATGCAGTGTGGGATGCAGGATGCAGTACCGGATGCAACAGGGGATGAGCTCAGGTTGTGGAGCAGGATGCAGCGCGGGATGCGAAGCCCGTGGGGCTTTCCCCGAAGCTGTGGCACATCCTGGCTCGTGCCACTGTGTCCCACGAGGCCACCATCTCCCCCCGTGTCCCCCCTGCCCCAGGAGGGCAAGGAGGAGCTGGGGGGCTCCAGCTCTGGGGGTGCCGAGCTGCGGGAGCGGGAGGCACCCACTGTTACCAGGACAACTGGGTGCTCTCCAGAGCCGCTCGCTGCTGCTGCTGCATCCCTGCAAACCTCCCCCGGCGCCGCCACCAAATCCTCAATCGGGGGGTGCTCATCCCCAACAGCCCCAAAGCACAGCCTGGAAAAGCACCGGAGACCCCCCAGGGTGTCCAGGGTGAGAGGTCTCAGCCTCCATCCTCCTCCTCCTCACCCCGAGAGCTGCTGGGATGTGGGGAAACACTGATCGGGGCTGGGAGCGAGCGGAGCTGCTGGCAGGGTGTAATTAGAGGTGGCGACACCGGCGCTTTATGGCTCGCTGGGAATCAGAACCCGTCCATTAAGGCCATAAAAACCCGCCGGGATGACACACGAGGTCCCCGGTGCCACCAGTGTCGTTAGCACCGAGCACACCGGGACAGCCGAGTCCCCCCGAGCCGGCCAGGGGCTCCCCAGGCTGCTTCCAGCACAGAGCTCTTGTTTCCCCTTCATTTGGCACAGAAATCAGGGACAGGGAGAGTCACCGAGGTGGCGGCTGCTCTGAGCCCAGCGAGGATCCAGAGGAGAGTTGAGTCCAGCTCCTGGCCGGGGGTTTGGGGATGCTCGACCAGCCCATCCGCAGGGATTGTGTCCCCTGAGCAGGGCAGGGAGCTTTTCACAGAGGTTCGCCAGGAGCACCTGGAGAGCAGCCCCCGAGCAGCCGCTAAGCACAGCCGCTTGTCGGATTCGCTTCCCGTAAACTCGAATTGCTCCAGCGGGGAAACAAAACCAGCCGTGAGCGGGGGGAGCTGGGCTTGCAGGATAATCCGCTCTGATGGGAGCGCCCCCCGAGCAGCCCGCGCCGCTCGCTGGGTGCCAGCACGGGTGGAGGGACCGGCCCCGCCCGCGGCAGCCGCTCCCCGCCAGGACCTTCACACCCCGCTGATGGCAGCGAGAAAAAACCAGGGAAACAAGCGAGCAAAGCGCAGGTGATGAGAGACAGAGGAAGGACTGAACGAGCCGCGGAATAAATTTCACTTTGTGGTTTGTTCCGGACTGAGGGCACAGCCAGAGCCCATCCCAAGCGGCTCCCGGGCCTCTGCTGTGCCCGCCAGGGGTGGATTCCAGGTCAGCATCCCCGTTTTGGTGTTCCCAGGCTCCGTCCGAGGATGGTTCGGGGCTGATCCGTGCCCATCTGTGCCAGGTGATGCTGTGGCACAGGCTGGGGAGAGTGTTTTGGGGGACAATCAGAGGAATTTCTGCTGGGTGAGGTGCTGACCTCCCTGCTGGGCCTGTGGGACTGAGGGATGAGCACAAGCCCAGTGGGACAAACGTGGGATTTTCACCTCCAGCTGCTTCCTGGGAGATCCTCCCTGACCCAGAGCAGCCTGGCAAGGAGCAATCCCACCCTCAGCCCCTTCTCCAGCTCCATCCCCCGGAGCCATCTCACTGCCCAGCCCTGCAGCAGCGGCCAGATCACGCCTGCACTCGAGCAGCCGCTCCAGAAGAGAGGAACTTTGCATAAATATTCATCTCGATTAATAAACATGAGGGCTGCAGAAAGCCCGGCTGCAGCGGCAGCGGGGTGTCAGCGGCTGCTCAGCCTCGCAGGAAGGAGCTCAACCCCGGCACCTGACGGGCTTTGCACAGCAGGAAAACCCAGAGGTTGGGAAACCGCTTTGTCCCCTCGTTAGCGAGGGGGTGGCATCTCCCCGGGGGGCTGGAGCCCAGTAAGACCGAAATGGGGACACGGGGAACTGCCCTGGTGGCACCCCCACAGAGTGCCAGTCCCCTTTGGGTGCGGCTGCGCTGGGATGGGGGCTCTGGAACAGCCCCCAACCCCCCCGTGGCTCCAAAAGGGGCGTTCAGAGCCGGATTTGAGCGGTGCCAGCCCCGCACAAAGGCACGGCAGCGAGGACAGGGCCATGCCCAGCCCCGGTGACATCCCCACAGCGCTGGGGACAGCTGGCAGAGGGCTGGAACCAGGAATTCTCAGCTCCTGCGGGGGAAACTGAGGCACAGGGACAGCGCCAGGCCTGGGGGAGGTGGCGGCGGCAGTGACAGAGGCAGCAGCTCGGAGCTGGCGGGGCCAGGTGACGCGTGGTGACACCTGCGGGACGCTGCCTTTGTCACTCCGCCAGCAACCCGGGGCATAAACAAGCGCCTGACATTTCCACACAGCCGCCAGGCCCTCGGATTAAAGCAGAACATAATTAGCAAATTAATCAGGAGACAATAGCCGGGGATCTGAGGCTGCCGAGCCCCGCGCGGAGCTGACCCCGGGCATGCTCGGGGCCAGGCCAGACGGGGATGGACCAGAGTTGTTGTCCCTGTGTCCCTTCCTGGGATTTTCCCTTTTCACCGGGATTCCCTGCCCCGTCAGGAGGCTGGGAATGAAACCTCCAAAGGGCAGCACCTTCCTCTGCCTCACCGGGACACGCAGAACCCGTGAATCAAGGTTGAATTTACATTCTGCATATTAGACACCCGGCAAATACGGGCGAACCTCGTTCAAACACATTTCGGTGATAAAATGATATTGACTCTGAGTAATTAAAAATCATTTCCATATTCAAATACGCCTGATTGAGGAGAAATAGCTTCCCTTTAATTGCCTGGAGGGGAGTGGAGCCACTTTCGGAGCGTGCAGCCCCGGTAAATGCATCCTCGCTTGGCAGCGTGCGAAAGGGCCGGGGAGGGGAGGAGGAGGGGAGGAGGAGGAGGAAGAGGAGGAGGAAGAAGAGGAGGAGGTGGAGGAGGCACTGAGGGGTGAAGGTGTGACCGTGCTTCCCTCTCTGCTCCCCAGGGATCAATCCCGGAGCAAAGCGCTCCTTCCTCTTCCTCCTCCTCTCCCTCACCCCCATGTGAAGCAGGATTTCAGGCTCAGCGCCGCAGGAACAGCCCCAAAAATCCCCGAGGCTGAGGAGGAGATGCACTGGGTCACCCTGTAAGGGTGACAGCCCCGCCCCAGCTCTGTCACCGCTCCCAAATCCTCATTTCCAACCCCCTCTGTCACCCGAGTGCCACCCGAGTCCCACCCGAGCGCCACCCGAGTGCCACCCGAGTGCCACCCGAGTGCCACCACGCTGTCACTGTCACCGCTGGACAGCCCGGCTGCCCTGGGGGGTGCAGAGCTCTTCCAGCCGCGTTCTGGAGCCCCTCCAGCCTTTCCCTGCGGGATTTTGGGCTCCGCTTGGTTTCCTAGGGAAACCGGGCTGCAGCTCAGCTCAGCCTCCGCGGAGGGGGAGAGCAGGGGGATGTGTGGGTGTGCGGGGGGGAATTTGGGTGTGCAGGATGGATTTGGGGTTCAGGAGGGATTTGGGTGTGCAGGGGGGGATTTGGGGGTGCAGGATGGATTTGGGTGTGAAGGAAGGATTTGGGTGTGCAGGAGGGGTTTGGGGTTCAGGAAGGATTTGGGTGTGCAGGGGGATTTGGGGTGTGCAGGATGGATTTGGGGTGCAGGATGGATTTTGGGGTGTGCAGGGGGCTGTGGGTTTGCAGGCGGGATTTGGGGTTCGGGATGCTCCCGGTGCCGGCCCCGGGATGCTCAGAGCCGGGCCCGGGGCTGGCAGAGCGGCAGGGGGCTGAGATGTCCCGGGGGCTGAGCCCCGGACATTCCGTGCTCCGCTGCCCGGATCAGACCGGAGGGGCTGAGCCCCCGGACATTCCGGGCTCCGCTGCCCCGGATCAGACCGGGAGGGGCTGAGAGCTCTCGGACATTTCGGGCTCCGCTGCCCGGATCAGACCGGAGGGGCTGAGCGCTCTCGGACATTCCGGGCTCCGCTGCCCGGATCAGACCGGAGGGGCTGAGCGCTCTCGGACATTCCGGGCTCCGCTGCCCCCGAACAGACCGGAGGGGCTGAGAGCTCTCGGACATTCCGCGCTCCGCTGCCCCCGAACAGACCGGAGGGGCTGAGCTCTCGG
>JAKWBO010000180.1:0-88639 GCA_034336685.1 Luscinia luscinia | reverse complement strand
CGACTCCCAAACCCCTCCCAGACTCCCCAATTCCTCCCCAAATCCTCCCCAAATCCCCCAAAACCTCCCCAAATCCTCCCAAACCCCTCTCAGACCCCCAGTTCCTCCCAAACCCTCTCAGACTCCCCAAATCCTCCCAAACCCCTCTCCTGACTCCCCAGAGCCCTCCCCCGACTCCCCAAACCCTCCCTAAACCCCTCCTGACTCCCAAACCCTCCCCGGCTCCCCCAAACCCTCCCTAAACCCCTCTCAGACTCCCCAAATCCCCCAAACCCTCCCCAGAATCCCCCAAATCCTCTCCGACTCCCAATTCCTCCCCAAGCCCTCCCTGACTCCCTAAACCCCTCTCAGACTCCCCAGTTCCTCCCAAGCCCTCCCCAGGCCCTCTCTGCGACTCCCAAACCCTCCCAAATCTCCCAAACCCTCCCCCAAACCCCTCTGCGACTCCCCAAGCCCTCCCAAATCTCCTCGAATTCCTCCCCAAACCCTCTCCCGACTCCCCAAACCCTCCCAGACTCCCAAGCCCCTCCACAAACCCTCTCTCCAGACTCCCCAAATCCCCCAAATCCCCCAAACCCTCCCCAAGCCCTCCTCCCCGCCCCCCGCCCCCGGTCCCGCACCTTTCTCCATGAGCGTGTTGAAGAGCGGCGTTGGAGAAGAAGAACAGGTAGCCGAAGGTCTGCGAGGCCAGCTCGGGGTGCAGGAGGCAGTCGCGGCTCAGGCGCAGCACGGCGCCGAACACGGCGAGCGGCGGCCGCAGCCCCTCGGGCACCGCGCCCGCCCTCGGGGGCCCGCCCGCGGCTCCCCAGGCCCGCGAAGGGTTGGTGTCCAGCAGGGCGGGCAGCGCCCAGTACAGCGTCTGGGGAGAGGGAGTGGGGTTTAAAAGGATTTGGGGGGATTTAAAGAGGTTTGGGGGAATTGAGGGATGTAAAGGGGTTTGGGGGTTCCAAGGCCCTTGAAGGGGTTGGTGTCCAGCAAGGCGGGCAGCGCCAGTACAGCGTCTGGGGCGAGGATTGGGGTTACAGGGAGTTGAAGGGGTTTGGGGGGATTTAAAGGGTTTTGGGGGGATGTAAAGGGTTTGGGGGAATCTGGGGGTCTGAGAGGGTTTTGGGGGAGGATTTGTGGGATTTAAAGGGGATTTCGGGGGGTTTAAAGGGGGTTCTGGGGGGTTTTGAGGATTTAAAGGGTATGAGGGGGATGTAAAAGGGTCTTTGGGGGATTTGGGGGATTTTGGGGGATTTGGGGGTTTAGAGGCCCTGCGAAGGGGTTGGTGTCCAGCAGGGCGGGCAGCGCCCAGTACAGCGTCTGGGGGTGAGGGGGATTGAGGTTAGAGGGGTTTTAAAGGGGTTTTGGGGGATTTAAATGGGTTTTGGGGGATTTGGGGGGTCTGAGAGGGGTTTTGGGGAGGATTTGGGGGGTTTGAAGGGGTTAGAGGGGACTTAAAGGGTTCTGGGGGTATTTGGAGGATATAAAGGGGTTTTGGGGGATTTCAGGGTCTGAGAGGGTTTTGGGGATTTGGGGATTTGATTTGGGGGTTCAAGGCCCTGCTAAGGGGTTGGTGTCCAGCAGGGCGGGCAGCGCCCAGTGCAGCGTCTGGGGAGAGGGGGTTTGGGTTATAGGGGTCTGGGGGGATTTGGGGGATTTGGGGGATTTAAAGGGTTTTGGGGGATTTAAGGGGATTTTGGGGGATTTAAATGGGGCTTTGGGGGATTTGAGGGTCTGAGAGGGTGTTGGGTGAGGATTTGGGGGTTTGAAGGGTTAGAGGGGACTTAAAAGAGGTTCTGGGGGTATTTGGAGGATATAAAGGGTTTTGGGGGATTTCAGGGTCTGAGAGGGATTTGGGGGGATTTGGGGGGATTTGGGGGTTCCAAGGCCCGCCGAAGGGGTTGGTGTCCAGCAGGGCGGGCAGCGCCCAGTGCAGTGTCTGGGGCAGAAGGGGATTGGGGGTTTAAAGGGATTTGGGGGGATTTAAAGAGGTTTTGGGGAGATTTCAGGGGTTTAAAGTGGGTTTCTGGGGGGTTTTGGAGAGATTTAAAGGAGTTTGAGGGTATTTGAGAGGTCTGAGAGGGGATTTAAAGGGGTTTGGGGGGATTTGGGGGTTTAAAGGGGTTCTGGGGAATTTAAAGGGATTGGGGGAGGATTTGGGGGTTTAAAGGGGGTTCTGGGGGGAATTTAAAGGGGATTGGGGGAGGATTTGGGGGTTTAAAGGGGGTTCTGGGGGTTAGAGCTGAGAGGATTTGGAGGGATTTAAAGGGGTTTGGGGGATGTAAAGGGGTTTTGGGGGATTTGGGGGTTCCAAGGCCCGCGAAGGGTTGGTGTCCAGCAGCTGGCAGCCTAGTACAGCGTCTGGGGTGAGAGGGGTTTAAGTTAGAGGGGTCTGGGGGGATTTGGGGGGATTTAAAGGGATTGGGGGGATTTGGGGGGTCTGAGAGGGGTTTTGGGGGAGGATTTGGGGGATTTAAAGGGGATTTCGGGGGTTTAAAGGGGGTTCTGGGGGGGTTTTTGGGGGATTGAAAGGGGTATGAGGGGATGTAAAGGGTTTTGGGGGATTTGGGGGATTTGGGGGTTTAGAGGCCCCGCGAAGGTTGGTGTCCAGCAGCGCTGGCAGCCCAGTGCAGCGTCTGGGGTGAGGGATTGGGTTAGAGGGGGTCTAGGGGGATTTGGGGGATTTAAAGGGATTGGGGGATTTGGGGGTTTAAATGGGGTTCTGGGGGTTTTGGGGGAGGATTTGGGGGTTTGAGGGGATTTGGGGGTCTGGGAAGGGTTTTGGGGTTTTAGGGATTTAAAGGGATTGGGGGGATTTGGGGGGTTTGAAGGGGTTAAAGGGGATTTAAAGGATGTTGGGGGATTTAAAGGGGTTTTGGGGGGATTTGGGGGTCAAAGGTCTGGGGGATTTGAGGGATATTTGAGGGGTCCGAGAGGGATTTAAAGGGATTGGGGGATGATTTGGGGGATCTGAGAGGGGTTTTGGGGGATTTAAAGGGGTTTGAGGGGGATTTGGGTACATTCAAAGGGGTTTGAGGGGTATTTGGGGGTCTGAGAGGGATTTAAAGGGGATTGGGGGATTTGGGGATCTGAGAGGGTTTTGGGAGGTTTAAAGGGGTTTGGGCGGGGATTTAAAGGGATTTTGGGGTTTAAAGGGGTTAGAGGGGATTTAAAGGATTTTGGGGGATTTGGGGGGGTCTGAGGGGGATTTTGGGGCGATTTGGGGGATTTAAAGGGGATTTGGGGGGATTTGGGGGTTTTGGGGGAATTTGGGGGTTCAGAGGGGATTTGGGGGCATTTTAAGGGGTTTGGGGCACACCCAGGTGAATTTTGGGATCCCCAGTGAATTTTGGGGTGCCCAGGTGGTTTTGGGGTGCCCAGGTGCGTTTTGGGGTCACCTTGGTCAGGTAGTAGACGCTCTGCTGGAACGTGGACATGATGACCTCGTCCAGCACCCCAGCGCCTCGTCACAGCCTCCAGGTCCTGCTCCAGCTCTGGGCACGGCCCTGGACCCAAAATAACCCCAAAATCCATCCCAAAATATGGGTCAGACCCAAAATATCCCCAAAATCTGAGATAAACTCCCCAAAATCCCATGGGAACTGCCCCGGTCCCATCACAGCGCTCCAGGTCCTGCTCCAGCTCTGGGCACGGCCCTGGACCCAAAAATCCATCCCAAAATAATCCCAAAATCCATCCCATAATAACCCCAAAATATCCCCAAAATATCCCAAAATATCCCCAAAATCCATCCCATAATAACCCCAAAATATCCCCAAAATATCCCAAAATATCCCCAAAATCCATCCCAAAATAACCCAAAATATCCCAAAATATCCCAAAATCCATCCCATAATAACCCCAAAATATCCCAAAATATCCCAAAATATCCCCAAAATCCATCCCATAATAACCCAAAATATCCCAAAACAACCCAAAATCCATCCCATAATAACCCAAAATATCCCAAAATATCCCGAAAATCCATCCCATAATAACCCCAAAATATCCTCAAAATATCCCAAAATATCCCCAAAATCCATCCCAAAATAACCCCAAAATATCCCCAAAATAACCCCAAAATCCATCCCATAATAACCCCAAAATATCCCAAAATATCCCCAAAATCCATCCCATAATAACCCCAAAAATATCCCCAAAATCCATCCCAAAATATCCCCAAAATCCATCCCATAATAACCCCAAAATGTCCCCAAAATCCATCCCATAATAACCCAAAATATCCCAAAATATCCCAAAATTCACCCCAAAATCTGGGCCAGACCCCAAGATCCGGAAGAAACCCCAGTCCATTCCCAGTATATCCCAGTATATCCCAGTCCATTCCCAGTATATCCCAGTCCATCCCATTATATCCCAGTCCATCCCCAGTCCATTCCCCAGTCCATTCCCAGTCTGTTCCCAGTCCATCCCAGTATATCCCAGTCCTTCCCAGCCCATTCCCACTATATCCCAGTCCGTTCCAAGTACATCCCAGTACACCCCCAGTATTGATGTCCCAGTCCATCCCAGTGCATCCCAGTACATCCCAGTCCATTCCCAGTATATCCCAGTCCAGTCCTCCCAGTCCATTCCCAGTACATCCCAGTACATCCCAGTACAGCCCAGTATGGGTGTCCCAGCCCATTCCAGTACATCCCAGTCCATCCCAGTATATCCCAGTCCAGTCCCTCCCAGTCCATTCCCAGTACAGCCCAGTACATCCCAGTACAGCCCAGTACATCCCAGTACAGCCCAGTATGGGTGTCCCAGCCCATTCCCAGTACATCCCAGTACATCCCAGTCCATCCCAGTGGCACCTTCGATGCTGAGCTCCCTCTCGAGGCGCTGCAGGTGGCCCTGGGCCAGGTTCAACAGCTCCAGTACAGCCCAGTACAGCCCAGTACAGCCCAGTACAGCCCAGTATGGGTGTCCCAGCCCATTCCCAGTCCATCCCAGTACATCCCAGTACGTCCCCAGTGGCACCTTCGATGCTGAGCTCCCTCTCGAGGGCGCTGCAGGTGGCCCTGGGCCAGGTTCAGCAGCTCCAGTACATCCCAGTACAGCCCAGTACAGCCCAGTACAGCCCAGTATGGGTGTCCCAGCCCATTCCCAGTACATCCCAGTACATCCCAGTACATCCCAGTATGTCCTAGTGGCACCTTCGATGCTGAGCTCCCTCTCGAGGGCGCTGCAGGTGGCCCTGGGCCAGGTTCAGCAGCTCCAGTACAGCCCAGTACATCCCAGTACAGCCCAGTACAGCCCAGTACAGCCCAGTATGGGTGTCCCAGCCCATTCCCAGTACATCCCAGTACATCCCAGTCCATCCCAGTGGCACCTTCGATGCTGAGCTCCTCTCGAGGCGCTGCAGGTGGCCCTGGGCCAGGTTCAGCAGCTCCAGTACAGCCCAGTACAGCCCAGTACAGCCCAGTACAGCCCAGTATGGGTGTCCCAGCCCATTCCCAGTCCATCCCAGTACATCCCAGTACGTCCCAGTGGCACCTTCGATGCTGAGCTCCCTCTCGAGGGGCGCTGCAGGTGGCCCTGGGCCAGGTTCAGCAGCTCCAGTACAGCCCAGTACAGCCCAGTACAGCCCAGTACATCCCAGTACAGCCCAGTATGGGTGTCCCAGCCCATTCCCAGTACATCCCAGTACATCCCAGTACATCCCAGTGGCACCTTCGATGCTGAGCTCCCTCTCGAGGGCGCTGCAGGTGGCCCTGGGCCAGGTTCAGCAGCTCCAGTACAGCCCAGTACAGCCCAGTACAGCCCAGTATGGGTGTCCCAGCCCATTCCCAGTCCATCCCAGTACATCCCAGTACATCCCAGTCCATCCCAGTCTGTCCCAGTGGCACCTTCGATGCTGAGCTCCCTCTCGAGGCGCTGCAGGTGGCCCTGGGCCAGGTTCAGCAGCTCCAGTACAGCCCAGTACATCCCAGTACAGCCCAGTACAGCCCAGTACAGCCCAGTATGGGTGTCCCAGCCCATTCCCAGTCCATCCCAGTACATCCCAGTATGTCCCAGTGGCACCTTCGATGCTGAGCTCCCTCTCGAGGCGCTGCAGGTGGCCCTGGGCCAGGTTCAGCAGCTCCAGTACAGCCCAGTACATCCCAGTACAGCCCAGTACAGCCCAGTACAGCCCAGTACAGCCCAGTATGGGTGTCCCAGCCCATTCCCAGTACATCCCAGTCCATCCCAGTATGTCCCAGTGGCACCTTCGATGCTGAGCTCCCTCTCGAGGCGCTGCACGTGGCCCTGGGCCAGGTTCAGCAGCTCCAGTACAGCCCAGTACATCCCAGTACATCCCAGTACAACCCAGTATGGGTGTCCCAGCCCATTCCCAGTACATCCCAGTACATCCCAGTACATCCCAGTGGCACCTTCGATGCTGAGCTCCCTCTCGAGGCGCTGCAGGTGGCCCTACGCCAGGTTCAGCAGCTCCAGTACAGCCCAGTACAGCCCAGTACAGCCCAGTATGGGTGTCCCAGCCCATTCCCAGTCCATCCCAGTATATCTCAGTCCATCCCTGTGGCACCTTCGATGCTGAGCTCCCTCTCGAGGCGCTGCAGGTGGCCCTGGGCCAGGTTCAGCAGCTCCAGTACAGCCCAGTACATCCCAGTACAGCCCAGTACAGCCAGTACAGCCCAGTACAACCCAGTATGGGTGTCCCAGCCCATTCCCAGTACATCCCCAGTACATCCCAGTCCATCCCAGTCTGTCCCAGTGGCACCTTCGATGCTGAGCTCCCTCTCGAGGGCGCTGCACGTGGCCCTGGGCCAGGTTCAGCAGCTCCAGTACAGCCCAGTACAGCCCAGTACAGCCCAGTACAGCCCAGTACAGCCCAGTATGGGTGTCCCAGCCCATTCCCAGTACATCCCAGTATATCCCAGTCCATCCCAGTGGCACCTTCGATGCTGAGCTCCCTCTCGAGGCGCTGCAGGTGGCCCTGCGCCAGGTTCAGCAGCTCCAGGGCGTTCGCCAGCCACAGCAGCAGCGGCCGCAGCTCGCGCTCAGCGCAGCCGGGTCGGGCGCTGGGGGCGCTCCCCCGTCCGGGGGCTGCGGAGAGACCCGGATTGGGGGGCTGGGGGGGCTGGAGGGGTTTTGGGGGGTCCCAGAGGGATTTGGGGGTCTCTGGGGTGGTTTTAGAAGTTTTTAGGGAGGTTTTGGGGGTCTCTGGGGAGGTTTGGGGGTGATTTTGGGGCTCTTGGGGGGCTCTGAAGGGGTTTTGGGGTGTCTCAGGGGACGTTTGGGGCGATTTTGGAGTTTTGGGGGGCTCTGAAGGGGTTTGGGGGGGCTGAAGGGGTTTGGGGGGGCTCTGAAGGGGTTTTGGGGGTCTCTTGGGTGTTTTTAGGAAGGTTTTAGGGAGGTTTTGGGGTCTCTGGGGAGGTTTCAGGGCGGTTTTGGAGTTTTGGGGGTCTCAGGGAAGTTTTTGGGGATCTCTGAAGGGGTTTGGGGATCTCGAGGGTGGTTTTAGGAAGGTTTTTAGGGAGGTTTTGGGGTCTCTCTGGGGAGTTTTCGGGGCGATTTTGGGGTTTTGGGGGTCTCAAGGGAGGTTTTGGGGGGCTCTGAAGGGGTTTGGGGGGCTCTGAAGGAGTTTTGGGGGGCTCTGAAGGGGTTTGGGGGGTCTCTGGGTGTGGTTTTAGGAAGGTTTTTAGGAAGGTTTTTGGGGTCTCTGGGGGAGTTTTTGGGGGTCTCAGGGGAGGTTTGGGGGTCTCTGGGGAGTTTTGGGGGTCTCAGGGGACGTTTGGGGCGATTTGGAGTTTCGGGGGTCTCGTGGGAGGTTTTGGGGGGCTCTGAAGGGGTTTGGGGGTCTCAGGGGTGGTTTTAGGAAGGTTTTTAGGGAGGTTTTGGGGGTCTCTGGGGAGTTTTTAGGCGTCTCTGGGGAGTTTTCGGGGTTTCTGGGGAGTTTTGGGGGTCTCAGGGGGTTTTGGGGTCTCTGGGGAGGTTTTGGGGTCTCTGGGGAGGTTTCAGGGCGGTTTGGAGTTTTTGGGGGTCTCAGGGGAGGTTTAGGGGCTCTGAAGGGGTTTGGGGGGTCTAAAGGATTTTGGGGGCTCTGAAGGGCTTTGGGGGCTCTCAGGGTAGGTTTTGAGGGGTCCCAGAGGGAATTTGGGGGTCTCTGGTGTGTTTTTAGGAAGGTTTTGAGGTTCTTGGTGGTCTCAGGGAGTTTTGGAGGGCTCTGAAGGGCTTTGGAGGGCTCTGAAGGGGTTTGGGGTCCCAGAGGGATTTGGGGGTCTCTGGGGTGGTTTTAGGAAGGTCTCAGGGGAGTTTTTGGGGGTCTCTGGGGAGTTTTGGTGATCTCTGGGGAGGTTTTGGGCGATTTTGGGGTTCTTGGGGGTCTCATGGGAGGTTTTGGGGGTCTCTGAAGGGGTTTGGGTGTCTCTGAAGGGGGATTTTGGGGGGGCTTTGTAGGGGTTTGGGGGGTCCCAGAGGGGATTTGGGGGGGCTCTGGGGTGTTTTAGGAAGGTTTTAGGGAGGTTTTGGGGGTCTCAGGAGTTTTTGGGGCGATTTTGGGGTTCTTGGGGGGTCTCTGGGGAGGTTTTTGGGGGATCTCTGAAGGGGTTTGGGGGCTCTGAAGGGGTTTGGGGGGCTCTGAAGGGGTTTTGGGGGGCTCAGAGGGGTTTGGGGTCTCTGGGGTGGTTTTAGGAAGGTTTTTAGGAAGGTTTTGGGGTCTCTGGGAGTTTTTGGGGTTCTTGGTGGTCTCAGGGGAGTTTTGGGAGGTCTCTGAAGGGGTTTTGGGATCTCTGAAGGAGTTTTGGGGGGTCCCAGAGGGGATTTGGGGGTCTCTGGGGTGGTTTTAGGAAGGTTTTAGGGAGGTTTTGGGGGTGTCTGGGGAGTTTTGGGGGTCTCTGGGGGAGGTTTGGGGCGATTTTGGGGTTCTTGGGGGGCTCTGAAGGGGTTCGGGGGTTTCTGAAGGGGTTTTTGGGGGGCTCTGAAGGGGTTTGGGGGGTCCCAGAGGGGATTTGGGTGTCACTGGGGTGGTTTTAGGAAGGTTTTTGGGAGGTTTTGGGGGTCTGTGGCGAGTTTTGGGGGTCTCTGGGGAATTTTTGGGGCAATTTTGAAGTTTTTGGGGGTCTCTGGGGAGTTTTTGGGGGTCTCTGGGGTGTTTTAGGAAGGTTTTAGGGAGGTTTTGGGGGTCTCAGGAGTTTTGGGGGTCCCTGGGGAGTTTTGGGGGTCTCAGGGGACGTTTGGGGCGATTTTGGAGTTTTTGGGGGTCTCTGGGGAGGTTTGGGGGGTTTGGAGTTTTGGGGGGCTCTGGGGTGTTTTTAGGAAGGTTTTAGGGAGGTTTTGGGGTCTCTGGGGAGGTTTCAGGGCGGTTTGGAGTTTTGGGGTCTCAGGAAGTTTTGGGGATCTCTGAAGGGGTTTGGGGGTCTCGGGGGTGGTTTTAGGAAGGTTTTAGGGAGGTTTTGGGGTCTCTCTGGGGAGTTTTGGGGCGATTTTGGGGTTTTTGGGGGTCTCAAGGGAGGTTTTGGGGGGCTCTGAAGGGGTTTGGGGGCTCTGAAGGAGTTTTTGGGGGGCTCTGAAGGGGTTTGGGGGGTCTCTGGTGTGGTTTTAGGAAGGTTTTAGGAAGGTTTTGGGGTCTCTGGGGAGTTTTGGGGGTCTCAGGGGAGGTTTGGGGCGATTTTGGGCTTCTTGGGGGGGGCTCTGAAGGGGTTTTTGGGGGGTCTCAGAGGAGTTTTGGGGGTCTCTGGGGAGTTTTGGGGGTCTCAGGGGACGTTTGGGGCGATTTTGGAGTTTTCGGGGGTCTCATGGGAGGTTTTGGGGGGCTCTGAAGGGGTTTGGGGGTCTCAGGGGTGGTTTTAGGAAGGTTTTAGGGAGGTTTTGGGGTCTCTGGGGAGTTTTTGGGCGTCTCTGGGGAGTTTTCGGGGTTTCTGGGGAGTTTTTGGGGGGTCTCAGGGGGTTTTCGGGGTCTCTGGGGAGGTTTTTGGGGTCTCTGGGGAGGTTTCAGGGCGGTTTTGGAGTTTTTGGGGGTCTCAGGGGAGGTTTAGGGGCTCTGAAGGGGTTTGGGGGGTCTAAAGGGGTTTTTGGGGGGCTCTGAAGGGGTTTTGGGGGCTCTCAGGGTAGGTTTTGAGGGTCCCAGAGGGAATTTGGGGGTCTCTGGTGTGTTTTAGGAAGGTTTTTGAGGTTCTTGGTGGTCTCAGGGGAGTTTTTGGAGGGCTCTGAAGGGGTTTGGAGGGCTCTGAAGGGGTTTGGAGGGCTCTGAAGGGGTTTGGGGGTCCCAGAGGGGATTTGGGGGTCTCTGGGGTGGTTTTAGGAAGGTCTCAGGGAGTTTTGGGGGTCTCTGGGGAGTTTTTGGTGATCTCTGGGGAGGTTTTGGGCGATTTTGGGGTTCTTGGGGGTCTCATGGGAGGTTTTGGGGGTCTCTGAAGGGGTTTGGGTGTCTCTGAAGGGGATTTTGGGGGGCTTTGTAGGGGTTTGGGGGGTCCCAGAGGGGATTTGGGGGGCTCTGGGGTGTTTTTAGGAAGGTTTTTAGGGAGGTTTTTGGGGGTCTCGGGAGTTTTTGGGGCGATTTTGGGGTTCTTGGGGGTCTCTGGGGAGGTTTTGGGGGATCTCTGAAGGGTTTGGGGGGCTCTGAAGGGGTTTGGGGGGCTCTGAAGGGGTTTTGGGGGGCTCAGAGGGGTTTGGGGTCTCTGGGGTGGTTTTAGGAAGGGTTTTAGGAAGTATTTTGGGGGTTTCTGGGGAGTTTTTGGGGGTCTCTGGGGAGGTTTTTGGGGTCTCTGGGGAGGCTTTTGGGGGTCTCTGGGGAGGTTTTTGGGGTCTCTGGGGAGTTTTTGGGGGGCTCTCAAGGGGTTTGGGGATCTCTGGGGTGGTTTTAGGAAGGTTTTTAGGGAGGTTTTTGGGGGTCTCCGGGGAGTTTTTATGGGTCTCAGGGGGGTTTTTGGGGGTCTCTGGGGAGGTTTTTGGGGTCTCTGGGGAGTTTTTGGGGGTCTCTGGGGAGGTTTTTGGGGTCTCTGGGGAGGTTTCAGGGTGGTTTTGGAGTTTTTGGGGGTCTCTGGGGAGTTTTTGGTGATCTCTGGGGAGGTTTTGGGCGATTTTGGGGTTCTTGGGATGCCTCATGGGAGGTTTTGGGGGGCTCTGAAGGGGTTTGGGGGCTCTGAAGGGGTTTTTGGGGGGCTCTAAAGGGGTTTGGGGGGTCTCGGGGGTGGTTTTAGGAAGGTTTTAGGAAGGTTTTTGGGGGTCTCTGGGAGTTTTTGGGGTTCTTGGTGGTCTCAGGGGAGTTTTGGGAGGTCTCTGAAGGGGTTTTAGGGATCTCTGAAGGAGTTTTTGGGGGGTCCCAGAGGGGATTTGGGGGTCTCTGGGGTGGTTTTAGGAAGGTTTTTAGGGAGGTTTTGGGGGTGTCTGGGGAGTTTTTGGGGGTGTCTGGGGAGGTTTGGGGCGATTTTGGGGTTCTTGGGGCGGCTCTGAAGGGGTTCGGGGGTTTCTGAAGGGGTTTTGGGGGGCTCTGAAGGGGTTTGGGGGGTCCCAGAGGGGATTTGGGTGTCACTGGGGTGGTTTTAGGAAGGTTTTTAGGGAGGTTTGGGGGTCTGTGGCGAGTTTTTGGGGGTCTCTGGGGAATTTTTGGGGCAATTTTGAAGTTTTTGGGGGTCTCTGGGGAGTTTTTGGGGGTCTCAGGGAGTTTTTGGGGTCTCAGGGAGGTTTTGGGGGTCTCAGGGGAGGTTTTGGGGGTCTCAGGTGGTTTTGGGGCGATTTTGGAGTTTTTGGGGGTCTCTGGGGAGGTTTGGGGGGTTTTGGGGTGCTTTCAGGGTTTCTGGGGGTCTCTGGGTGCTTTTGGAGAGGTTTTTGGGGGGCTTTTGGGGGTATCTGGGGAGGTTTTGGGTGGTTTTGGGGGGTCTCTGGGCAGGTTTTGGGGGTCTCTGGGCAGGTTTTTGGGTTTTTGGGGTTTTTGCTCACCTCTCTGGCTGCCGGTCCCCGATTTCCTTGATCTTCTCCTGCAGAGACCGAGGGACCCCAAAATCACCAAATGTCCCAAAATCCCCAAATGTCCCAAATCCCCAAATGTCCCCAAATCCCCAAAATCCCAAATGTCCCAAATCCCCCAATGTCCCCAAATCCCCCAATGTCCCCCAAAATCCCCAATGTCCCCAAAATCACAAATGTCCCAAATCCCCCAATGTCCCCAAACCCCCCAATGTCCCCAAAATCCCCAATGTCCCCAAATCCCCAAATGTCCCAAATCCCCCAATGTCCCCAATGTCTCCAAGGTCCTAAATCCCCAACGTCCCCAAACCCCCAATGTCCCAAATCCCCCCAAAAATCCCCCAATGTCCCCGATGTCCCAAATCCCCCCAATGTCCCCGATGTCCCAAATCCCCACAATGTCCCCAAATGTCCCCCGATGTCCCAAATCCCCACAATGTCCCCAAATGTCCCCCGATGTCCCAAATCCCCACAATGTCCCCAAATGTCCCCCGATGTCCCCGGGCTCACCCAGACGGTGTCCCGCAGCATCCCTGCCTCTCTCCCCAAATTTCCCCCAATTCCACCCAAAATCCCCCAATATCCCAAATCCCCCGAGGTCCCCAATGTCCCAAATCCCCGATCCCCAGATGTCCCCAAATGTCCCCAATGTCCCCAAATCCCCCCGGGCTCACCCAGACCGTCTCCCGCAGCATCCCTGCCTCTCTCCCCAAATTTCCCCCAATTCCACCCAAAATCCCCCAATATCCCAAATCCCCCCAAGGTCCCCAATGTCCCAAATCCCCCTGATGTCCCCTGGTGTCCCCAAATGTCCCCCAATGTCCCCAAATCCCCCGGGCTCACCCAGACCGTCTCCCGCAGCATCCCTGCCTCTCTCCCCAAATTTCCCCCAATTCCACCCAAAATCCCCCAATATCCCAAATCCCCCCGATGTCCCCAATATCCCAAATCCCCGATGTCCCCAAATGTCCCCAGTGTCCCCCGATGTCCCCGGGCTCGCCCAGACGGTGTCCCGCAGCATCCCTGCCTCTCTCCCCACATCCCTCCCAAAATTTCCCCCAAAATCCCCCAATGTCCCCCGATATCCCAAATCCCCCAAGGTCCCCAATGTCCCAAATCCCCCGATCCCCCAGATGTCCCCAAATGTCCCCAGTGTCCCCAAATCCCCGCCGGGCTCACCCAGACGGTGTCCCGCAGCATGCCCGCCTCTCTCCCCATATCCCTACCAAAATTTCCCCCAAAATCCCCCAAATCCCCAATGTCCCAAATCCCCCCGATCCCCAGATGTCCCCAAACGTCCCCAAATGTCCCCAAATGTCCCCGGGCTCACCCAGACGGTGTCCCGCAGCATGCCCGCCTCTCTCCCATATCCCTCCCAAAACTTCCCCCAATATCCCCAATGTCCCCAATGTCCCAAATCCCCCGATGTCCCAAATCCCCCGATGTCCCCAATGTCCCCAATGTCCCCCCAATGTCCCCAAATGTCCCCGGGCTCACCCAGACGGTGTCCCGCAGCATGCCCGCCTCTCTCCCCATATCCCTACCAAAATTTCCCCCAAAATGCCCCAATATCCCCAATGTCCCAAATCCCCCGATGTCCCCAATGTCCCCAATGTCCCCAAACGTCCCCAGATGTCCTCAGTTCCCCACCGGGCTCACCCAGACCGTCTCCCGCAGCATCCCCGCCTCTCTCCCCATATCCCCTACCAAATTTCCCCCAAAATCCCCCCAATATCCTCAATGTCCCAAATCCCCCGATCCCCAGATGTCCCCAGATGTCCCCAAATGTCCCCAAATGTCCCCGGGCTCACCCAGACGGTGTCCCGCAGCATCCCCGCCACTCCTGCCCAGCAGCTCGGGGAAGTGTCCGGCCGGGAACTCATACGCTGCGTGCTCCAGGCACAGCCCGAGCAGGAAGGCGGTTGGCCAGCGCCCCCAAATCCTTCCTGGGGACCCCCCGAATCCGCCTCGGGACCCCCCTGCCCCGCGCCCCAGCTCCAGGCTCAGGATCTCCCTCAGCAGCGCCCCCTCGTCCTGGGGGCGGTAGCGCAGCTCGGCTCTGGGGGTCTCCAGCGCCCCCCGGATCTCGTCCCGCCGCTCCCGGGGGCTCCTCCCGCACGCCGCGCACCCCAAAACCCCCAAAACGCCCAGGGAGGCGCGGGGGGGCGGCAGCCAGGCCGGCCGGGGGGCGGCAGCCCCTCCCCGATCCCCCAACCGCGGGTCTTTGTAGAGCAGCAGGATGTGCGCCCCCAGCCCCAAAAAGGTCGCCGGGGTTGAGGGGGCGCGGCGCAGGAGGGGGGCGCCGTTCAGGGTGGCGGGGGCGCCCCAAAAAGGCCGCACGGTGGCTTGGGGGGGGTCCCCGGAGCTGTCGCCCCCTCCCCCGGGTCCCGCCTGCACCAGGCAGTGGCGGGGCAGGATGTCGGGGGCGTTCAGGAAGGTGTCGACCACCCAAAAGGGACCCGCGACCCCCGAGTCGGGTTTTTGGGGGGGCGCCTCGGGGGTCTCGGGGGTGGCCGGGGGGTGTCGGGGTCCCGGAGGGTTTTTTCGGGTTCCCCGCGGCGCTCGGGGCGGCCGAAGATGTGCTGGGGCGGGTCATGATGTAGAGGACGAAGTCCTGCGGGGAAATTTGGGGGGTTAGGGGATTTGGGGGAAATTTGGGGGGTTAGGGGATCTGGGGAAAATTTGGGGGGTTAGGAGAGATTTGGGGCGAAATTTGGGGTGAAAAGGGGAATTTTGGGGAAATTTGGGGGGTTAGGGGGATCTGCGGGGAAATTTGGGGGTTACGGTGGATTTCGGGGAAAATTTGGGGGTTAGGGGGATTTGGGGAAAATTTGGGGTGAAAAGGGGATTCTGGGGGAAATTTGGGGGTTAGGGGGGATTTGGGGGAAAATTTGGGGGTTAGGGGGGATTTCGGGGAAAATTTGGGGGTTAGGGGGAGATCTGAGGGAAATTTGGGGGTTACGGTGGATTTCGGGGAAAATTTGGGGGGTTAGGGGGGATTTGGGGAAAATTTGGGGTGAAAAGGGGATTCTGGGGGAAATTTGGGGGTTAGGGGGATTTGGGGGAAATTTGGGGGGTATGGGGGATATGGGGGTTAGGGGGATCTGGGGAAATTTGGGGGTTAGGGGGATCTGGGGGAAATTTGGGGGATTAGGGGGATTTGGGGGAAATTTGGGGGTTAGGGGAGATCTGGGGGGAAATTTGGGGGGTTAGGGGGATTTCGGGGGAAATTTGGGGGTAAGGGGGATCTGGGGGAAATTTGGGGGGTATGGGGGGATTTTGGGGGAAATTTTGGGGTGAAAAGGGAATTTTGGGGAAATTTGGGGGTTAGGAGAGATTTTGGGGCGAAATTTGGGGTGAAAAGGGGAATTTTGGGGGAAATTTGGGGGTTAGGGGATCTAGGGGAAATTTTTAGGTGAAAAGGGGAATTTTGGGGGAAATTTGGGGGTTAGGGGGATTTGGGAAATTTGGGGGGTTAGGGGGATTTTGGGGAAATTTGGGGGTTAGGGGGATCTGGGGAAATTTGGGGGTTAGGGGGATCTGGGGAAATTTGGGGGTTAGGGGGATCTGGGGGAAATTTGGGGGTTAGGGGGATTTTGGGGAGAAATTTGGGGGTTAGCAGAGATTTTGGGGCGAAATTTGGGGTGAAAAGGGAATTTTGGGGAAAATTTGGGGGTTAGGGGGATTTAAGGGAAATTTGGGGTTTAGAGGATTTTGGGGGTTTTTTTGGGCCGTTTTTAAGGTGATTTCCCCAAGTTCAGGGGCTCATTTAAATTGGGGAGGGGTCTTGTTTTGGGTTTTTTTTGGGCCGTTTTTGGGGTGATTTCCCCGAGTTCAGGGGCTCATTTAAAGTGGGGAGGGGTCACATTTTGGGGTTTTTTTGGGCCGTTTTGGGGTGATTTCCCCGAGTTCAGGGGCTCATTTAAATTGGGGAGGGGTCACATTTCGGGTGGGGGTTTCCAGACCGTCTTTGGGCTGATTACCCGGAGTTCAGAGGCTCATTTAAATTGGGGAGGGTCTCATTTTGGGGTTTTTTATCAGACCGTTTTTGGGGCGATTTCCCCCGAATTCAGGGGCTCATTTAAAGTGGGGAGGGGTCTCATTTTGAGTTTTTTTCCAGATCGATTTTGGGGTGATTTTCCCGAGTTCAGGGGCTCATTTAAATTGGGGAGGGGTCTCATTTTGGGGTTTTTTGGGGTCGTTTTGGGGCGATTTCCCCGAGTTCAGGGGCTCATTTAAATTGGGGAGGGGTCTCATTTTGGGGTTTTTTCCAGATCGTTTTTGGGGTGATTTCTCCGAGTTCAGGGGCTCATTTAAATTGGGGAGGGGTCTGATTTTGGGGTTTTTTCCAGATCGTTTTTGGGGTGATTTCTCCGAGTTCAGGGGCTCATTTAAACTGGGGAGGGGTCTCATTTGGGTTTTTTCGGGCCGTTTTTGGGGTGATTTCCCTGAGTTCAGGGGCCTCATTTAAATTGGGGAGGGGTCTCATTTTGGGGATTTTTACCAGACCGTCTTTGGGGTGATTTCCCCCAGTTCAGAGGCTCATTTAAATTGGGGAGGGGTCTCATTTTGGGGGTTTTTTTCTGGCTGTTTTTGGGGTGATTTCCCCAGTTCAGAGGCTCATTTAAATTGGGGAGGGGTCTGATTTTGGGGTTTTTTTTGCGCCGTTTTTGGGGCGATTTCCCCGAGTTCAGGGGCTCATTTAAATTGGGGAGGGGTCTCATTTTGGGGTTTTTTTGGGGCGGTCTTTGGGGCGACTTCCCCGAGTTCAGGGGCTCATTTAAATTGGGGAGGGTCTCATTTTGGGGGATTTTTTCCAGATAGTTTTTGGGGTGATTTCCCCGAGGTCAGGGGCTCATTTAAATTGAGGAGGGTCTCATTTTGGGGGATTTTTACCAGACCGTTTTTGGGGTGATTTCCTGAGTTCAGGGGCTCATTTAAATTGGGGAGAGGTCTCATGTTGGGGGGTTTTTTGGGCAGTTTTTGGGGTGATTTCCCCCAGTTCAGGGGCTCATTTAAATTGGGGAGGGTCTCATTTTGAGTTTTTTTCGGACCGTTTTTGGGGTGATTTCCCCAGTTCAGAGGCTCATTTAAATTGGGGAGGGGTCTCATTTTGGGGTTTTTTTGGGTCGTTTTTGGGGTGATTTCCCCGAGTTCAGGGGCTCATTTTAAATTGGGGAGGGTCTCATTTTGAAGTTTTTTTTCGGGCCGTTTTTGGGGTGATTTCCCCGAGTTCAGGGGCTCATTTAAATTGGGGAGGGGTCTCATTTTGGGGTTTTTTTCTGACCGTCTTTGGGGTGATTTCCCCGAAGTTCAGGGGCTCATTTAAATTGGGGAGGGGTCTCATTTTGGGGTTTTTTCGGGCCGTTTTTGGGGTGATTTCCCGAGTCAGGGGCTCATTTAAATTGAGGAGGGGTCTCATTTTGGGGATTTTTACCAGACCGTCTTTGGGGTGATTTCCCCGAGTTCAGGGGCTCATTTAAATTGGGGAGGGGTCTCATTTCGGGGTTCTCCCCCTCACCTCCTTGCCGTAGCCCTGCAGCAGCAGGAAATAGGGCCGGTCCCGCGGGGGCTGGATCAGGCACTGCGACAGCAGCTCCAGCCCGCCCCCTCCCCACTCTCGGGGGGCGTCCCCGCTTCGGGGGCGTGCCCGGGGGTCCCAAGGGGTCCCGGGGCGGGGGTCGCGGCGCCGTCGCCCCTCCCCGCCAGGCTGAGCGCTTTGCGCTGCCGCCGCCGCGTGCTCAGGTTCATGTCGCTGATGCTGCGCCGCATGGCCGGGCCGGGGTCGCGGGGGTCGCGGGGGTCGCGGGCGGGGGGCGCGGGACCCCCCGAGGCCGCGCGGGAGCGGTTGCGGTGGAGGCGGCGGGGCTGGGGGGCAGCCCTGGGGGGTGACAAAGGGGACAAAGGGGTGACAAAGGGGACAGGAGGGAGTGGCATCGTGGGAATGTGGGAGGGGGCTTGGGAGGGTCCCACCACCCCCATCGGGGGGAGTTTGGGGGATTTGGGGTGACAAAAACGGGGCGAGCCCCAGAGGGGAAATTCGGGGAGGGGTCTGGGGGTCCCACAGGGGGCCACAATAAGGACAGGACCCCTGCCAACACCCCGGGACACTCGCCACCACTCCCGCCGCTCGCCACCGCCCCTTGACCACTCGCCACCGGCCCTGGGACACTCGCCACCACCCCGCGGCCACTCGCCACCACCCCAGGGACACTCGCCACCACTCCGGGGACACTCGCCATCACCCCAGGACAGTCACCACCACTCCGCCGCTCGCCACCACCCCAGGGACACTCGCCACCGCCCCTGGGACAGTCAGCACCACTCCGCTGCTCGCCGCCATCCCGGGGACACTCGCCACCGCCCCTGGGACACTCGCCACCACCCCGAGGACACTCGCCACCACCCCGGGGACACTCGCCACCACCCCTGGGACACTCGCCACCACCCCGCGGACACTCGCCACCACCCCTGCGGACACTCGCCACCACCCCCAGGACACTCGCCACCACTCCCGCCACTCGCCACTACCCCGGGGACACTCGCCACCACTCTGGGGACACTCGCCACCGCCCCGCGGCCACTCGCCACCACCCCCGGGGACAGTCACCACCACTTCCACCGGTCGCCACCACCTCGCGGACACTCGCCACCGGTCCTGGGACACTCGCCACCACCCCAGGGACACTCGCCACCACCCTGCGGACACTCGCCACCACCCCCAGGACAGTCACCACCGCCCGGGACACTCGCCACCACCCCTGGGACACTCGCCACACGCCCCTGAAGCCACTCGCCACCGGCCCTGGGACACTCGCCACCACTCCGGGGACACTCGCCACCACCCCTGGGACACTCGCCACCACTCCGGGGACACTCGCCACCATCCCTGGGGCACTGGCCAGAACCCCGGGGACACTCGCCAGAACCCCTGGGACACTCGCCACCATCCCGGGGCACACTCGCCACCACTCCGGGGACACTCGCCACCACCCCAGGACAGTCACCACCACCCCCAGGACAGTCACCACCACCTCTGGGACACTCGCCACCACCCCAGGGCCACTCGCCACCGCCCCGCGGCCACTCGCCACCGGCCCTGGGACACTCGCCACCACTCCGGGGACACTCGCCACTACCCCAGGACACTTCGCCACCATCCCGGGGACACTCGCCACCACCCCAGGACAGTCACCATCACCCCGGGGACACTCGCCAGAACCCCTGGGACACTCGCCACCATCCCGGGGCACACTCGCCACCACTCCGGGGACACTCGCCACCACCCCCAGGACAGTCACCACCACTTCCACCGGTCGCCACCGCCCCGGGGACACTCGCCACCGCCCCTGGGACACTCGCCACCGCCCCGCGGCCACTCGCCACCACTCCGGGGACACTCGCCACCGCCCCTAGGACAGTCAGCACCACTCCCGCTGCTCGCCGCCATCCCGGGACACTCGCCACCGCCCCGGGGACACTCGCCACCACCCGAGGACACTCGCCACCACCCGTGGGACACTCGCCACCACCCCTGCGACACTCGCCACCACTCCGGGGCCACTCGCCACCGCCCCGCGGCCACTCGCCACACTGACCCGCGCCGTCGCCATCCTCGGCAGCCTCGCTCGCCCTCTCCAGGTCCTGCCTGCGGCGGATCTCGAAGCGCCGCGACCAGCCCGCCTTGGGCTTCCAGAGCTCCTGCAGCACCAGCGGCCGCTCCCAGTCGCCCACCTCGCGCAGGTGCTCGCCCTGCCAGCCGCCCGCGCCCGCGCCGGGCCGCCCCACCACGTCGCAGAGCGCGAACTGCCCGAAATCGTCGGGGTCGAGCCCGTAGCGCTCCAGCGCCTCGCGGACCAGCTGGCGGGCGCTGCAGCGCGGCGTGGCCAGCACGCTCTTGTAGTTGGCCCCGCGAGATGGCGCCGCCGAAGATCTTCAGGATGCAGGGGGCTGCGGGGCGCCGCCCCAGACCCTAAAATCTCCGGGGAGGGGTGGTGGAGCTCGGCCAGCTTCTTCTCGCTGGCCCAGCGGCCCGCGCTGGCCGCGCTAGCGGCGCCGCTGGCGCTGGTGGAACAGGTGCGAGAGGCGCTTGTGGCGGCGCTTTGGGCTTGGCCGGCACCGGGCGCTGGTCCATGGGGTCGCTGGCGCGGCTGGGCGTGTCCGAGGAGGTGGAGCTGAGGGCAACAGGAGAATTGGGGGAAATGGGGAGAAAAAGGGGATTTATGGGGGAAATGGGATTTATGGGGGGAAATATGGGGAAAAGGGGAGAAATGGGATTTATGGGGGAATATGGGATTTATGGGGGGAAAATGGGGAAAATTGGGGAAAAATGGGATTTATGGGGGAATATGGGATTTATGGGGGGAAAATGGGGAAAATTGGGAAGAAATGGGATTTATGGGAGGAATATGGGGGAAAATGGGATTTATGGGGGAATATGGGGAAATTGGGAAAAATGGGATTTATGGGGGAATATGTGGGAAAATGGGATTTATGGGGGAATATGGGATTTATGGGGGAAAAATGGGGAAAATTGGGGGAAAATGGGGGAAAATTGGGATTTATGGGGGAATATGGGGGGAGAAATGGGATTTATGGGGGAAATTGGGAAGAAATGGGATTTATGGGGGAATATGGGGGAAAAGGGAATTTATGGGGGAATATGGGGAAGAAATGGGATTTATGGGGGGAATATGGGGGGAGAAATGGGATTTATGGGGGAAAAAGGGGAAGAAATGGGATTTATGGGGGAGAATATGGGGGAAAGGGGAAAATGGGATTTATGGGGGGAATATGGGGGGAGAAATGGGATTTATGGGGGAAAAGGGGGAGAAATGGGATTTATGGGGGGAAAAAGGGGAAGAAATGGGATTTATGGAGGGAATATGGGGGAAAATGGGATTTATGGGGGAATATGGGGAAAAGGGGAGAAATGGGATTTTTGGGGGGAAATATGGGAAAGGGGAAGAAATGGGATTTATGGGGAGAATTGGGGAAAATCGGGGAAAATGGGATTTATGGGGGAAATATGGGGGAAAAAAGGGAAGAAATGGGAAAACAGCGGAAATTGGGAAAAATGGGGAAATGGGATTTGGGGGGTATGGGGAGGATTTTGGGGCAGGTTTGGGGGGGATTTGGGGGCAGGATTTTGGGGCTCGGGGCAGATTTGGGTGATTTTGGGCAGGATTTTGGGGCTCTGGGGTAGGTTTTGGGCAGGATTTTGAGGATCCGGGGCAGGATTTTGGGCCCTGGGGCAAGTTTGGGTGATTTTGGTCAGCATTTTGGGGCTCTGGGGCAGGTTTTGGGCAGGATTTTGGGGCTGCAGGGCAGGTTTGGGTGATTTTGGGCAGGATTTTGGGTGATTTTGGTCAGGATTTTGGCTGATTTTGGGCAGGTTTTGGGTCTCTGGGGCAGGTTTGGGTGATTTTGGGCAGGATTTTGGGTGACTTTGGGCAGGTTTGGGTGATTTTGGGCAGGATTGGGTGATTTTGGGCAGGTTTTGGGTGATTTTGGGCAGGATTTTGGGTGACTTTGGGCAGGTTTTGGGGGCTCTGGGGCAGGTTTGGGTGATTTTGGGCAGGATTTTGGGCAGGATTTTGGGGCTCTAGGGCAGGTTTGGGTGATTCTGGGCAGGTTTTGGGGCTCTGGGGCAGGTTTTGGTCAGGATTTTGAGGATCCAGGGCAGGATTTGGGGGAGCTGGGGGCAGGTTTTGGGCAGGATTTTGGGGCTCCGGGGCAGGTTTGGATGATTTTGGGCAGGATTTTGGGCAGGATTTTGGGGCTCTAGGGCAGGTT
This sequence comes from Luscinia luscinia, assembly GCA_034336685.1. NCBI lineage: Eukaryota > Metazoa > Chordata > Aves > Passeriformes > Muscicapidae > Luscinia > Luscinia luscinia. The sequence goes on along the minus strand of JAKWBO010000180.1, from coordinate 66,943 downwards.
TGGGTGATTTTGGGCAGGATTTTGGGGCTCTGGGGCAGGTTTTGGGCAGGATTTTGGGACTCTGGGGCAGGTTTTGGGCAGGATTTTGGTGTTCGGGGCAGGTTTGGATGATTTTGGGCAGGATTTTGGGGCTCTGGGGTAGGTTTTGGCCAGGATTTTGGGGCTCAGGGGCAGGTTTTGGGCAGGATTTTGAGCAGGATTTTGGGTGATTTTGGGCAGGATTTTGTGGCTCCAGGGCAGGTTTTGGTCAGGATTTTGGGGATCCAGGGCAGGATTTTGGGGCTCTGGGGCAGGTTTTGGGCAGGATTTTGGGGCTCCAGGGCAAATTTGGGTGATTTTGGGCAGGATTTTGGGGCTGCAGGGCAGGTTTTGGGCTGGATTTTGAGGATCCAGGGCAGCATTTTGGGGCTCTGGGGCAGGTTTTGGGCAGGATTTTGGGGCTCCGGGGCAGGTTTGGATGATTTTGGGCAGGATTTTGGGGCTGCAGGGCAGGTTTTGGGCTGGATTTTGGGGCTGCAGGGCAAATTTGGGTGATTTTGGGCAGGATTTTGGGGCTCCAGGGCAGGATTTTGGGGCTCTGGGGCAGGTTTGGGCAGGATTTTGGGGCTCTAGGGCAGGTTTGGATGATTTTGGGCAGGATTTTGGGCAGGATTTTGGGGCTGCAGGGCAGGTTTGGGTGATTTTGGGCAGGTTTTAGTCAGGATTTTGGGGCTCCAGGGCAGGATTTTGGGTCTGCAGGGCAGGTTTGGGTGATTCCAGGGCAGGATTTTGGGGCTCTGGGGCAGGTTTGGGTTATTTTGGGCAGGTTTGGGTGATTTTGGGCAGGATTTTGGGGCTCAGGGCAGGTTTGGATGATTTCGGGGCAGGATTTTGGGGGATCTGGGGCAGGTTTTGGGCAGGATTTTTGGTGTTCCGGGGCAGGTTTGGATGATTTTGGGCAGGATTTTTGGCAGGATTTTGGGGCTCTGGGGCAGGTTTGGGTGATTTTGGGCAGGATTTTGTGGCTCCGGGGCAGGTTTTGGGCAGGATTTTGGGGCTGCAGGGCAGGTTTGGGTGATTTTGGGCAGGATTTTGGGGCTCTGGGGCAGGTTGGGGTGATTTTGAGCAGGATTTTGGGGATCCAGGGCAGGTTTTGGTCTGGATTTTGGAGCTGCAGGGCAGTTTGGGTTATTTTGGGCAGGATTTTGGGTGATTTTGGGCAGGATTTTGGGGCTCCAGGGCAGGATTTTGGGGCTGCAGGGCAGGATTTTGGGTGATTTTGGGCAGGATTTTGGGGCTCTGGGGCAGGTTTTGGGCAGGATTTTGGGGCTCCAGGGCAGGATTTTGGGTAATTTTGGGCAGGATTTTGGGTGATTTTGGGCAGGATTGGGTAATTTTGGGCAGGATTTTGGGTGATTTTGGTCAGGATTGGGTGATTTTGGTCAGGATTGGGTGATTTTGGGCAGGATTGGGTGATTTTGGGCAGGATTTTGGCTGATTTTGGGCAGGTTTTGGGGCTCTGGGGCAGGTTTTGGGCAGGATTTTGGGGCTCTGGGGCAGGTTTGGGTGATTTTGCTCAGGATTTTGGGTGATTTTGGGCAGGATTTTGGGTGATTTTGGGCAGGATTTTGGGGCTCTGGGGCAGGTTTGGGTGATTTTGGGCAGGTTTGGATGATTTTGGGCAGGTTTGGGTGATTTTGCTCAGGATTTTGGGTGATTTCGGGCAGGATTGGGTGATTTTGGGCAGGATAGGGTAATTTTGGGCAGGATTTTGGGTGATTTTGGGCAGGTTTGGGTGACTGTGGGCAGGATTTTGGGTCTCTGGGGCAGGTTTGGGTGACTTTGGGCAGGTTTGGGTGATTTTGGGCAGGTTGGGGTGATTTTGGGCAGGATTTTTGGGGCTCCAGGGCAGGATTTTGGGTCTCTGGGGCAGGGTTGGGTAATTTTGGGCAGGATTGGGTGATTTTGGGCAGGATTTTGGTTGACTTTGGGCAGGATTTTGGGTGACTTTGGGCAGGATTTTGGCTGATTTTGCTCAGGATTTTGGGTGATTTTGGGCAGGATTTTGGCTGATTTTGGGCAGGATTTTGGGTGATTTCGGGCAGGATTTTGGGTCTCTGGGGCAGGTTTGGCTGATTTTGGGCAGGATTGTGATTTTGGTCAGGATTGGGTAATTTTGGTCAGGATTTTGGGTGATTTCGGGCAGGTTTTGGGTGATTTCGGGCAGGTTTGGGTGATTTTGCTCAGGATTTTGGGTAATTTTGCTCAGGACTTTGGGTGATTTTGGGCAGGATTGGGTAATTTTGGTCAGGATTGGGTGATTTTGGGCAGGTTTTGGCTGATTTTGGTCAGGATTTTGGGTGATTTTGCTCAGGATTTTGGCTGATTTTGGTCAGGATTTTGGGTGACTTTGCTCAGGATTTTGGCTGATTTTGGGCAGGATTGGGTAATTTCGGGCAGGATTTTGGCTGATTTTGCTCAGGATTTTGGCTGATTTTGCTCAGGATTTTGGGCGATTTTGGGCAGGTTTGGGTGATTTTGCTCAGGATTTTGGGTGATTTCGGGCAGGATTGGGTGATTTTGGGCAGGATAGGGTAATTTTGGGCAGGATTTTGGGTGATTTTGGGCAGGTTTGGGTGACTGTGGGCAGGATTTTGGGTCTCTGGGGCAGGTTTGGGTGACTTTGGGCAGGTTTGGGTGATTTTGGGCAGGTTGGGGTGATTTTGGGCAGGATTTTGGGGCTCCAGGGCAGGATTTTGGGTCTCTGGGGCAGGGTTGGGTAATTTTGGGCAGGATTGGGTGATTTTGGGCAGGATTTTGGTTGACTTTGGGCAGGATTTTGGGTGACTTTGGGCAGGATTTTGGCTGATTTTGCTCAGGATTTTGGGTGATTTTGGGCAGGATTTTGGCTGATTTTGGGCAGGATTTTTGGGTGATTTCGGGCAGGATTTTGGGTCTCTGGGGCAGGTTTGGCTGATTTTGGGCAGGATTGTGATTTTGGTCAGGATTGGGTAATTTTGGTCAGGATTTTGGGTGATTTCGGGCAGGTTTTGGGTGATTTCGGGCAGGTTTGGGTGATTTTGCTCAGGATTTTGGGTAATTTTGCTCAGGACTTTGGGTGATTTTGGGCAGGATTTTGGCTGATTTTGGGCAGGATTTTGGGTGATTTCGGGCAGGATTTTGGGTCTCTGGGGCAGGATTGGGTGATTTTGGTCAGGATTGGGTAATTTTGCTCAGGATTTTGGCTGATTTCGGGCAGGTTTTGGCTGATTTCGGGCAGGATTTTGGCTGATTTTGCTCAGCATTTTGGGTGATTTTGCTCAGGATTTTGGCTGATTTCGGGCAGGATTTTGGGTAATTTTGCTCAGGATTTTGGGTGATTTTGCTCAGGATTTTGGCTGATTTCGGGCAGGATTTTGGCTGATTTTGCTCAGGATTTTGGTTGATTTCGGGCAGGATTGGGTGATTTTGCTCAGGATTTTGGCTGATTTCGAGCAGGATTTTGGTTGATTTTGGGCACGTTTGGGTGATTTTGCTCAGGATTTTGGGTGATTTCGGGCAGGATTGGGTAATTTCGGGCAGGATTTTGGCTGATTTCGGGCAGGATTTTGGGCAGGATTTTGCTCAGGATTTTGGGTGATTTTGGTCAGGATTTTGGCTGATTTCGGGCAGGATTTTGGCTGATTTCGGGCAGGATTTTGGCTGATTTCGGTCAGGATTTTGGCTGATTTCGGGCAGGATTTTGGGTGATTTTGCTCAGGATTTTGGGTGATTTCGGGCAGGATTGGGTAATTTTGCTCAGGATTTTGGGTGATTTCGGGCAGGATTTTGGGTCTCTGGGGCAGGATTGGGTGATTTTGGTCAGGATTGGGTAATTTTGCTCAGGATTTTGGCTGATTTCGGGCAGGATTTTGGCTGATTTCGGGCAGGATTTTGGGTCTCTGGGGCAGGATTTTGGCTGATTTCGGGCAGGATTTTGGGTCTCTGGGGCAGGATTTTGGGTGATTTCGGTCAGGATTTTGGCTGATTTCGGGCAGGATTTTGGCTGATTTCGGGCAGGTTTTGGCTGATTTCGGCAGGATTCGGGGCTCCCGCCCCAGCTGAGGCTCCCACCGGACGGAGCCCGCGCTGGGCCAGCGCTGGCTCATCTTGGCCAGCCGCTTTTTGGGGGGAGTTGATCCACAGCCCCACGGGGAAATGCAGCTTCCCTAAGCGGGCGAGCTCCTCCTTGCCCTCGGGCAGCATCCTCTGGGGGATAAACACCAAAACCAAAAACAGGATTTTGGGGGATCCCTCCCACCCCCCACACCAACAGCAACACCCCCAAACCCACAAACCCCCGAGTTTTACACCCCCTTTTTTTCCTTCATTCAAACTCCTCCCACATCCACCAAACTCCCCCATTTTTCCCCCAAAACCCAATTTTTTTCCCTTCAAAAATCCCATTTTCCCCCTAAACCCCCATTTTTTTCTTCCTGAAAACCCCATTTTTTTCCCCAAAATCCCTTTTTTCTCCCCCAAACTCCCATTTTTTTCCCCTCAAAATCCATTATTTCCCCAAAAAACCCCATTTTTTCCCTCAAAACCCCATTTTTCTCCTCAAACCCCCGTTTTTTCTCCCCCAAAATCCCTGTTTTTTCCCTCAAAACACCTTTTTTCTCCTCAAACTCCCTTTTTTTCTCCCCAAAATCCCTGTTTTTCCCTCAAAATCCATTTTTTCTCCTCAAACCCCCATTTTCCCTCAAAACTCCTTTTTTCTCCTCAAACCCCGTTTTTTTCTCCCCCAAAATCCCTGTTTTTTCCTCAAAACACCTTTTTTTCTCCTTCAAACCCCCATTTTTTCCCCCCAAACCCCATTTTCCCCCAAAAATCCCTTTTTTTCCCTCAAAATCCATTTTTCTCCTCAAACCCCATTTTTCCCTCAAAACTCCTTTTTTTCTCCCTCAAATCCCCTTTTTCCCCCAAAAATCCCCTGCTTTTCCCCCTCAAAACCCCTATTTCCACCCAAAACCCCATTTTTTCCTTCAAAACTTCTTTTTTTCTCCTCAAACCCCCATTTTTTCCCACAAAAACCCCATTTTTTCTCCCCTAAACCCCCATTTTTCCCCCCAAAACTCATTTTTCCCCCAAAACCCTATTTTTTCCCTCAAAATCCATTTTTTCTCCTCAAACCTCCTTTTTTTCCCACAAAACCCCATTTTTCCACTCAAAACCCTATTTTCTCCCCAAAACCCCATTTTTTCTCCTCAAAACCCCATTTTTGTCTCAAAATCCCTTTTTTCTCCTCAAACCCCCATTTTTTCCCCAAAATACCATTTTTCCCTCAAAACTCCATTTTTCCCCCAAAAACCCATTTTTTCCCCTCAAAACCCCATTTTTCTCCTCAAACCCCTTTTTTCCCACAAAAACCCCCATTTTTTCCCCAAAAACCCCATTTTTTCCCTCAAAATCCCATTTTTTCTCCTCAAACCCCCATTTTTTCCCCTACAAAAACCCTGTTTTTCCCCTCAAAACCCTATTTCCCCCAAAACCTCATTTTTTTCCTCAAAATCCCTTTTTTCTCCTCAAACCCCCATTTTATTTCCTCAAAACCCCAATTTTTCCCTCAAAACCCTATTTCCCCAAAACGCCATTTTATCCTCAAACCCCTTTTTCTCCTCAAACCCCCTTTTTTCCCCAAAATCCTGGTTTTTCCCTCAAAACCCTATTTCTCCCCAAACCCCATTTTTTCTCCTCAAACCCCATTTTTTCCCCCAAAAACCCATTTTCCCCAAACCCTGTTTTTCCCTCAAAATCCCATTTTTTCTCCTCAAAACCCCTTTAGCCTGAAAACCCCATTTTTCCCCCAAAACCCCATTTTATCCCTCAAAACCCTTTTTTTCTCCCTCAAACCCCCATTTTTTTCCCCCAAAAATCCCTGTTTTTCCCCTCAAAACCCTATTTTCTCCCCAAAACCCCATTTTTTCCCCCTCAAAAACCCCTTTTTCGCCTCAAAAACCCCATTTTCCCCCCAAAACCCCATTTTATCCCTCAAAACTCCCTTTTTTCTCCTCAAATCCCCATTTTTCCCCCAAAAACCCCATTTTTCCCCTAAACCCCCATTTTTTTCCCCCCAAAAACCCCATTTTTCCTCCTCAAAACCCTATTTCCCCCAAAACTCGATTTTATCCCTCAAAACTCCTTTTTTTCTCCTCAAATCCCCTTTTTCCCCCAAAAAACCCCATTTTCCCCCTAAACCCTCATTTTTTCCCCCCAAAAACCGTTTTTTCCCTCAAAACCTTATTTTCCCCCCAAAACCCCATTTTTCCCTCAAAACTCCTTTTTTCTCCTCAAAACCCATTTTTACCCCAAAAAAACCCAATTTTTCCCCTAAACCCCCATTTTTTTCCCCCCAAAAAACCCCATTTTTCCCTCAAAACCCTATTTTCTCCCCAAAACCCCATTTTTTCTCCTCAAAATCCCCATTTTTCCCCAAAAAACCCCATTTTTCCCCTCAAAACCCCCTTTTCGCCCCAAAAAACCCCCATTTTTCCCCCAAACCCCATTTTATTCCTCAAAACTCCTTTTTTCTCCTCAAACCCCCATTTTTCCCCAAAAACCCCTTTTTCCCCAAAAACCCCATTTTTCCCTAAACCCCCATTTTTTCCCCCCAAAAACCCCATTTTTCCCCTCAAAACCTTATTTCCCCCAAAACCCCATTTTTTTTCCTCAAAACCCCATTTTTCCCCCCCAAACCCCCCAATTTTTTCCCTAAAATCCCTTTTTTCCCCAAAAAAATCCTATTTTTCCTACCCAATTCCCTTTTTTCCTACCCAGGACCCTCCAACCCTCCTTTTCCTGTTCACATCCCCTTCCCCCCGCTTTTCCCACCCTTTATCCCCCCCAAACCCCTTTTTTCCCCCCAAAATCCCCCCAGGACCCCCCAGAACCGGCTGCTCACGGCGGTCCCGGCTCGCCGCGGCCTCGGCGGTGCCGAATTCCCGAATTCCCGGAGAATTCCCGGAGAATTCCCGGAGAATTCCCGGTTTCCCGAGGCGGGGGGGCAGGAAGGGCCGAGCCGGGTCAGGAAATCGGGGGGCGGGAAGGGCGGGGGGAGGGAGGAGACACCAGGATGGGGGGGAGGGGAAGGCAGCCCTCCCTCCCAAAATTGGGGGAGTCCTGGGGGGCTAGGGAGACAAGGGGACCCCAGACCCCCAAAAGTGACCCCAGACCCCCAAAGTGACCCCAGACCCCTCAAAGTGACCCCGGACCCCTCAGGGGACCCCAAACTCCCAAAAGTGACCCCAGACCCTCAAAAGTGACCCCAGACCCCTCAGGGGACCCCAGACCCCTCAAAAGTGACCCCAGACCCCTCAAAAGTGACCCCGGCCCCTCAGGGGGACCCCGGACCCCAAAAGTGACCCCAGACCCCTCAAAGTGACCCCAGATTCCCAAAAGTGGCCCCAGACCCCTCAAAAGTGACCCCGGACCCCTCAAAGTGACCCCAGATTCCCAAAAGTGACCCCAGACCCCTCAAAGTGACCCCCGGACCCCTCAGAGATCCCCAGACCCCCAAAAGTGACCCCAGACTCCTAAAAGTGACCCCAGACCCCTCAAAAGTGACCCCGGACCCCTCAGGGAGATCCCCAGACCCCCAAAAGTGACCCCAGACCCCTCAAAAGTGACCCCGGACCCCTCAAAAGTGACTCCCGGCCCCTCAGGGGACCCCGGACCCTCAAAACTGACCCCAGACCCCTCAAAGTGTCCCCAGACTCCCCAAACAGACCCCAGACCCTTCGTGTCCCCTCAGGGTGACCCTCAGACCCCTCAGGGTGACCCCGGCCCTTCGTGTCCCCTCAGGGTGACCCCGGCCCCTCACAGATCCTTCAGGGTGACCCCAGACCCCTCAGAATGACCCCAGACCCTCCACGTCCCCTCAGGGTGACCCCAGACCCCTCAAACAGATCCGCAGATCCCTCCGTGTCCCCTCACGGTGACCCCGGCCCTCAGAGATCCTTCAGGGTGACCCCAGACCCCTCACGGTGACCCCGGCCCTTCACAGATCCTTCAGGGTGACCCCAAACCCCTCACGGTGACCCCGGCCCTCACAGATCCTTCAGGGTGACCCCAGACCCCTCAGGGTGACCCCGGCCCCTCAGAGATTCTTCAGGGTGACCCCAGACCCCTCAGAATGACCCCAGACCCCTCCGTGTCCCCTCACGGTGACCCCGGCCCCTCACAGATCCTTCAGGGTGACCCCAGACCCCTCACTGTGACCCCGGCCCCTCACAGATCCTTCAGGGTGACCCCAGACCCCTCAGAATTTAGACCCCTCCGTGTCCCTCAGGTAACTGGCCCCTCACGGCCTCGCACACCAAGCCCCGCCCCTCTGTCCCGCCCAGCGCTCTGATTGGCCGGGATTTTCCCGCCTCGCCTCGCCCGAGCCAATCAGCGCAAGGGGGGCGGGAAGGTCGGCGGAGATTTGGGCGGGAAGAGAAGCGGCCAATCAGAACGCGCGGCTGTTTGGCCACGCCTCCTACGCGGATTTAAATGGCCGCGCCTTAAACCCTCGGGCCCCGCCCCATCCCTGGGGCCACGCCCCCTCCGCCAGATCACGCCCCATCCCTGGGGTCACGCCCCCTCCGTCAGGCCACGCCCCCTTCCCGCAGCTCCTCCGCGGTCCTAAAGCCGCCCCCAAAAACCCCAAAATCGGCCCCAAAACTGAGCCCCGAAAAACCCCAAAATCGACCTTAACCACCCCGACCTGCCGCAGGAGCCCCGAAACAACCCCCGGAGCGTTAAATGCCCCCAAAAATAACCCCAAACCGACCCCAGATTACCCCAAAATACCACAAACCGACCCAAAATACCCCAAACCGACCCCAAAACATCCCAAAATACCACAAACCGACCCCAAAATATCCCAAACCGACCCCAAAACTCCCCAAAATACCACAAACCGACCCCAAAATATCCCAAACCGACCCCAAAAATCCCCAAAATACCACAAACCGACCCCAAAATATCCCAAACTGACCCCAAACTCCCCCTGGAGCCCCCCGGGATTGTCCCCAAGTCCCCTCCGGATCCCGAACCCCACCGGGACCCCCCCAAATTCCCCGGGGAGCGACCCGAGAGCAGCGACGGTGACACCGTGGGGGCAGCGCCACCGGGGCGCGGGACGGCGGCACCGGGAGGGGTTTGGTGACAGCGACAGTGGCACAGGGACACAGTGACAGCGAGAGTGACACAGGGACAGCGAGAGTGACACAGGGACAGGGACACAGGGACAGGGACACAGGGACACAGGGACACAGGGACACAGGGACACAGGGACAGTGACACTGGGACAGGGACAGTGAGAGTGACACAGGGACAGGGACAGAGTGACACAGGGACAGTGACACAGGGACACAGGGACAGTGAGAGTGACACAGGGACAGGGACAGAGTGACACAGGGACAGTGACACAGGGACACAGGGACACAGGGACAGCGAGAGTGACACAGGGACAGGGACACAGGGACACAGGGACAGCGAGAGTGACACAGGGACAGGGACAGTGACACAGGGACAGTGACAGTGAGAGTGACACAGGGACAGTGAGAGTGACACAGGGACAGTGACACAGGGACAGTGAGAGGGACACAGGGATACAGGGACAGTGACACAGTGACACAGAGACAGGGACATAGGGACAGTGACACAGTGACACAGGGACACAGTGACAGGGACAGAGTGACAGCGAGAGTGACACAGTGACACAGGGACAGGGACACAGGGACAGTGACACAGGGACAGGGACAGTGAGAGTGACACACGGACAGGGACACAGGGACTCAGGGACAGTGACACAGTGACAAAGCGAGAGTGACACAGGACAGGGACAGAGTGACAGCGAGAGTGACACAGGGACAGTGACACAGGGACAGTGACACAGTGACAAGGACAGTGAGAGTGACACAGGGACACAGGGACAGTGACACAGGGACAGTGAGAGTGACATAGTGACACAGTGACACAGGGACAGAGTGACAGCGAGAGTGACACAGTGACAGGGACAGCGAGAGTGACACTGGGACAGGGACAGTGGCAGTGAGAGTGGCACAGGAACAGGACAGGGACAGTGACACAGGGACAGTGACAGTGACAGTGTCCCCGAATCGAACTGTCCCCGAATCCGGGAATGTCCCCAACCCGTGCAGCACCCGGACCCTGCTGGCTCTGCCGTGTCCCCTCATGTCCCCTCATGTCCCCCGTGTCCCCTCATGTCCCCCGTGTCCCCCGTGTCCCCCAATGTCCCCCTGCCCCCCAATGTCCCCCTGTGTCCCCCCTTCGTGTCCCCTCATGTCCCCCAATGTCCCCCCGTGTCCCCTCATGTCCCCCGTGTCCCCCCGTGTCCCCCGTGTCCCCCCCGTGTCCCTCCATGTCCCCCCGTGTCCCCCCTGCCCCCCAATGTCCCCCGTGTCCCCCCGCCCCCCGTGTCACCTCCATGTCCCCCCTGTGTCCCCCCGCCCCCAGTGTCCCCCTGTGTCCCCCGTGTGTCCCCCCTGCCCCCCAATGTCCCCCAATGTCCCCCGTGTCCCTGCACTGTCTCCCAATGTCCCCCGTGTCCCCTCATGTCCCCCGTGTCCCCCGCCCCCCAATGTCCCCCTATGTCCCCCGGTGTCCCCCCTGTCCCCCTGCCCCCCAATGTCCCCCAATGTCCCCCGTGTCCCCCGCCCCCCAATGTCCCCCGCCCCCACATCCTGCCCCGCGTCACCGCCTGACGCACGGCGCTGCCCTCCCCGGGGCCACCTGTGGCGACCGCGGTGGCGACCGAGCGTCCCCCCTCCCCCGCTGCCCAAAATCCGCTCCCCGGGGGGGCCCCCCATTTTTGGCGGGCTGGGGGCGCAGGGGGTCCCGGCATGACGCAGCGCGGGGGGCTGCGGCCGCGCGGGGTTTCCGCTGACGTCATTGGGCCCCCCTCCCAAAATCGGCCCCCCCGCGCCTTCCCGGAGCGCGCGGAACCCCAAAATTCCCCAAAATTCCCCCGAAATTCCTCAGGGGTGCCCCGAATCCTTCCGGGGTGTCCCCAAATTCCGCGGGGGTGTCCCCAAATTCCGGGGGGTGTCCCCGTGCCCGCCCCGCCCCCCGCGCCGTGGCCACGCCCCCTCCGCGGTACCGCCCCGCCCCCCCACGGGGGGTCCCGGTGCTGACGCGCGCGGGTCGGGCCCGAACCGGGGGGCGCGTGAGGCATCCCGGGGGGAGGGGCTGAGTCAGAGCCGGGGGTCCGGGGGGCAGAGCCGGTACGGGACCGGTCCGGTTCGGCCGGAGCCGCTGCGGCCCCGGTTCGGGCGCGGGATGGCGGGAACCCCCGGTTCCGGATGGACCGGGACCGGGACCCCGCCGGCCCGGGAGCCCTCGGTACCGGTGCGGGTTCGGCTCCCGGTGCCCGTTCAGGTCCCGGTTCTGGAGCCCGCCCCGCGCAGGTTCAGGTCCCGGTGCCGGTTCAGGTCCCGGTCCCGATTCTGGAGCCGGTCGGCTGCAGGTTCAGGTCCCGGTGCCGGTTCCGGAGCCGGCCCGGTGCGGAATCGGTGTCGGATCCCGGAGCCGGACCGACCCCGCTCGGGACCGATTCCGGCACCAGCCGGTCCAGGTGCGGCCCCGCTCCCGGTACCAGCGCATGGCCCGGGCCAGGTTCGGGACCGTTCCCGGCACCCCGGTCCAGGTTCGGGACCATTCCGGTACGCCCGGTCCAGGTTCGGGACCGTTCCCGGCACCCCGGTCCAGGTTCGGGACCGTTCCGGCACCCCCAGTCCAGGTTCGGGACCGGTTCCGGCACCGGACCAGGTTCGGGACCGGTTCCGGCACCCCCGGGCTAGGTTCGGGACCGGTTCCGGCACCCCCGGTCCAGGTGTGGCTCCGCTCCAGGTGCGGGGCCGATCCCGGTACCCCCGGACCAGCTCCGGGGCCAATCCAGTACCCCCAGTTCTGCTCCGGAACCGCTCCCGGTACCCCCGGTCCCGGTGTGACCCCGGTCCAGCTCCGGAACCGCTCCCGGTACCCCCGGTCCCGGTGTGACCCGGTCCAGCTCCGGAACCGCTCCGGTACCCCGGTCCAGCTCCGGGACCCTCCCGGCGTTCTCACTCCCCGGTCCCGGTTCGGGGTCACTCCCGGTACCCCCGATCCTGGTTTCCTCTCTCCCGGTACTTCCAGTCCAGGTTCGGTTCCGCTCCCGGTACCTCGGTCCCGGTTCGGTTCCGCTCCAGGTTCATCCCCCGCCCCCCTGCAGGTGTTCCGTCCCCGCTCCCGCTGCCCCGAGCCCCGGTCCCGGTTCGGAATCACCCCGGTCCCGGTTCGGGGTCACTCCCGGTACCTCTGTTCAGCTCCGGAACCACTCCCGGTACCTCGGTCCCGGTTCGGTTCCGCTCAGGTACATCCCCGCCCCCGCCAGGTGTTCCCTCCCCGCTCCCGCTGCCCCACGCCCCGGTCCCGGTTCAGGGTCACTCCCGGTACCCCGGTCCTGTTCAGGATCACTCCCGGTCCCGGTTCGGGGTCACTCCCTGTACCTCTGTCCAACTCCAGAACCACTCCCGGTACCCCGGTCCCGGTTCGGGATCACTCCCGGCACCCCGGTCCAGGTTCGGGGTCACTCCCGGTACCTCTGTCCAGCTCTGGAACCACTCCCGGTACCCCGGTGCCGGTTCAGGATCACTCCCGGTACCCCGGTCCCGGTTCAGGATCACCCCCGGTCCCGGTTCGGGATCACTCCCGGTACCCCGGTCCCTGTTCAGGATCACTCCCGGTACCCCGGTCCCGGTTCGGGATCACTCCCGGTACCTCTGTCCAGCTCCGGCACCACTCTCGGTACCCCGGTCCCGGTTCGGGGTCACTCCCGGTACCCCTGTCCCGGTTCAGGATCACTCCCGGTACCTCTGTCCAGCCCCGGAACCACTCCCGGTACCCCGGTCCCGGTTCGGGGTCACTCCCGGTACCCCGGTCCCGGTTCAGGGTCACTCCCGGTGCCCCGGTCCCGGTTCGGGATCACCCCGGTCCCGGTTCGGAGTCACTCCCGGTACCTCTGTCCCGGTTCAGGATCACCCCCGGTCCCGGTTCGGGGTCACTCTGGTACCTCCGTCCAGCTCCGGCACCTCCGGTACCCCGGTCCGGTTCGGGATCACTCGGCACCCCGGTCCCGGTTCAGGTCACTCCGGCACCCCGGTCCCGGTTCAGGGTCACTCCCGGTACCCCGGTCCCGGTTCAGGGTCACTCCCGGCACCCCGGTCCCGGTTCAGGGTCACTCCCAGTACCCCGGTCCCGGTTCGGGGTCACTCCCGGTACCCCGGTCCTGCTCGGAACCACTCCCGGTACCCCGGTCCCGGTTCGGCCCCGCTCCAGGTGCGCCCCCTCTCCCGTCCCCGCTCCCCGCGCCCCGCGGAAAGCGGGCGGGGGCGCGGGGGTCTCTCGCCGCGCGGGGGTCGGTGCCGGTCCGGAGCCGGCCCGGGGGGGTCCCGGGGGTCCTGGGGGTCCCGGTGTCCGGGGGCCGCCGTGGGGGTTCGCTCCCCGCCGCTGCCGAATGGAAAAGCCGTGACTCAGGATGTGTCATCGGCGGCGGCGGCGGCGGCGGCGGCTCCCGCGGGGTATAAAGGGGGGCGGGCGGGGAGCGCCGGGCGTCACGCGGGGACACCGGACACGCGGACACGCGGGGACACCGGACACGCGGACACCCTGGGGTGGCGCGTCCCCGCCGAAACCGCCGCAGCGCCCCAAAAACACGCGCGGGGGTGACCGAGAGGGGAGCGGGGGACGCGGCGGGGAGGGACAGAGTGCGGGAGAGGAGAGAGCGGGGCCGCGAGTGGGGACCGCGGGGACCGCGGGGACAGCGGGAGCGTGTCCCGGACCGGCGCGTGGGGACAGCGGGGACAGTCCCGGAGCGTGGGGACAGTCCCGGAGCGTGGGGACAGTCCCGGACCGGCGCGTGGAGACAGTGGGGACAGTCCGTGAGCGTGTCCCGGAGCGTGGGGACGATCCCGGAGCGTGGGGACAGTCCCGGACCGGCGCGTGGGGACAGTCCCGGAGCGTGGGGACAGTCCCGGGGCGTGGCGACAGTCCCGGGGCGTGGGGAGAGGTGGGGACAGCCCGGACCGGCGCGTGGGGACAGTTCCGGAGCGTGGGGACAGTGGGGACAGTCCGTGAGCGTGTCCCGGAGCGTGGGGACAATCCCGGAGCGTGGGGACAGTGGGGACAGCCCCGGACCGGCGCGTGGGGACAGTTCCGGAGCGTGGGGACAGTGGGGACAGTCCCGGAGCGTGGGGACACAGCACGTGTGGCAACGGCAGCGTGTCACGGAGCGTGGGGACAGTGGGGACAGCCCCGGACCGGAGCGTGGGGACAGTCCCTGAGCGTGGGGACAGTCCCTGAGCGTGGGGACAATCCCTGAGCGTGGGGACAGTCCGTGTGCGTGGGGACAGTGGGGACAGTCCGTGTGCGTGGGGACGCAGCGCGGGTGGCAGCGGGAGCGCGTCCCCAACACCTGGTGGCCCTCGGGGACGCGGCGAGTGGCAGCGTGACCGTGGGACCGTGACACGCGCGGCGCTCGCGCTGCCGCCGCCTCGGGGGGCGTCGGTGGCCCTGTCGCGACAGCGAGCGCGCCCCCCGCCCCGTGGGGACCCCGCGGACGGAGCCGCCATGACCCGCGGTAAGTGCGACACGCGTGGGGACCCCCCGCCCCGCACCCCGCCCGCCCCGCACCCCACGGGCGAGTTCCCCGCGGGCCACGGGCAGCTGCGGCCGCGCCTCAAACCGCAAACGGCCCCGGCGCACCTGCCCGCCCGCGGCGGCCGCGCCCCCGGACCGGGACACGCGTGGGGGCGGCGGGAGGCGGGGACGGGCACGCGTGGGGCGCCCAGGTGTGAGCGAACGCCGCTTTTTGTTTTGTCATTCCTTTTCTTCTTTTTGGTTTTATTTTTTTTGGGGGGGGGAGGGGGGTTTTGGGAATGTGGGACAAGCAGAAGGACCCCTCCCCAATTCCCCACGGTGTTCCCCCCGCCATGGGTGGGCCCCCCACGCGTGGAGGCGGCCAGGTGTGAATGAACACGGCTTTTTGTTTATATATATTTTTTTATCTTTTTTTGGAGGGAGGGGGGATTTTTTTTGGGGTGTGGGACAAGCACAAGGACCCCCTCAATCCTTTGCGTGTCCCCCGCCCTCCTCGCCGCGGGTGGGCTCCCCACGCGCGGGAGGTCCCAGGTGTGAATGAACGCCGCTTTTTTTTCTTTTAATTTATATTTTTTTAATTTTGGGGGGGGGTTAGCTGGGGGATTTTGGGGAATCCCCCGATGTGCCCCTCGCCGCGGGTGGGCCCCCCCACGCGCGGGGCTCCCACAGGTGCCGCCGCCGCCGCCCCTGACTCAGCCCCGCATCAAAGTTTCCAGCCGGGACCGCACAGGACGCGCGGCCGCCGCCCGCAGCCCCCCACCGCGACCCCCCGGACCGGCCCTGGGCCCGGCACTGCCCGGAACCGACCCAAAAACCCCCGAGTTTGGGAGCCCCCGAATTTTGGGGAGCCCCGAGTTTGGGGAGCCCCGAGTTTGGGAGCCCCGGAGTTTGGGAACGCCTCGAGTTTGGGAGTCCCGAAATTTGGGAGCCCCTGAATTTTGCGAGTCCCAGTTTTGGAAGTCCCGAATTTTGGGAGCCCCGAGTTTGAGGAGCCCCGAGTTTGGGGAGCCCCGAGTTTGGGAGCCCCGAATTTTGGGGAGCCCTGAGTTTGGGGAGTCCCGATTTTGGGAGCCCCGAGTTTGGGGAGCCCCGAATTTTGGGAGCCCTGAGTTTGGGAGCCCCGAGTTTGGGGAGCCCCGAGTTTGGGGAGCCCCGAGTTTGGGAGCCCCGAATTTTGGGGAGCCCTGAGTTTGGGGAGTCCTGATTTTGGGAGCCCCGAGTTTGGGAGCCCCGAGTTTGGGAGCCCCGAGTTTGAGACCCTGAATTTTGGGAGCCCCGAGTTTGGGAGCCCCGAGTTTGGGAGCCTGAATTTTGGGGAGCCCCGAGTTTGGGAGCCTCGAACTTTGGGAGTCTGAATTTTGGGAGTCCTGGAATTTCATGAGTCCTGAGTTTTGCGAGTCCTGGATTTTGGGAGCCCTGAATTTCGCGAGTCCCAATTTTGGAGCCACGAATTTTGGGAGTCCCGAATTTTTGGGAGCCCCGGATTTTGGGGAGTCCCGGTTTTGGGAGTCCCGAACTTTGGGAGTCCCGAACTTTGCGAGCCCTGAGTTTTGGGAGCCCCGAACTTTGGGAGTCCCGATTTTGGGAGTCCTGAATTTTGCGAGTCCCGGATTTTGGGAGCCCCGAATTTTGGGAGTCCCGAATTTTGGGAGTCCCGAATTTTGGGAGTCCCGAGTGTTGGGAGCCTCAAATTTTGCGAGTCCCGAACTTTGGGAGCCCCGAATTTGGGAGCCCTGAATTTTGGGACTCCCGAGTTTTGGGAGCCTCAAATTTTGCGAGCCCTGAGTTTTTGGAGCCCCGAATTTCGCGAGTCCCGATTTTGGGAGTCCTGAATTTCGCGAGTCCCGAGTTTGGGAGTCCCGAGTTTTGGGAGTCCCGAGTTTTGGGAGTCCCGAGTTTTGTGAGCCCCGAATTTTGCCAGTCCCGCATTTTTGGGAGCCCGAACTTTGGGAGTCACGAATTTTGGCAGCCCCGAATTTTGCGAGTCCCGAGTTTTGGGAGTCCCGAGTTCCAAGAGTACCGGATTTCGCGAGTCCCGAATTTGGGAGCCCCGAACTTTGGGAGTCCCGATTTTGGGAGTCCTGAATTTCGCGAGTCCCGAATTTTTGGAGCCACGAATTTCGGGAGTCCCGAATTTTGCGAGTCCCGGATTTTGGGAGTCCCGAACTTTGGGAGCCCCAAAGTTTGCGAGCCCTGAGTTTTAGGACTCCCTATTTTGGGAGCCCCGAACTTAGGGAGTCCCGATTTTGGGAGTCCTGAATTTTGCGAGTCCCGGATTTTGGGAGTCCCGGTTTTGGGAGCCCCAAATTTGGGAGCCCCGAGTTTGGGAGCCCCAAATTTTGCCAGCCCTGAGTTTTGGGAGCCCCGAACTTTGGGAGTCCCGAATTTCACGAGTTCCGATTTTGGCAGCCCGAATTTCGGGAGTCCCCAGTTTCGGGAGCCCCGAATTTTGGGAGTCCCGAGTTTTGGGAGCCTCAAATTTTGCGAGCCCTGAGTTTTGGGGTCCCGATTTTGGGAGCCCCGAACTTTGGAAGTCCCGGATTTTGGAAGTCCTGAATTTCGCGAGTCCTGAGTTTTGCGAGTCCCGAATTTTGAGAGTCCCACACTTTGGGAGCCCTGAGTTTTGGGAGCCCCTAGTTTGGGAGCCCCAAGTTTTGGGAGCCGCGAATTTTGGGAGTCCCGATTTTTGGGAGCCCCAATTTTGGGAGTCCTGAGTTTTGGCAGCCCGAATTTTGGGAGTCCTGAATTTCATGAGTCCTGAGTTTTGCGAGTCTCGAATTTTGGGAGTCCCACAGTTTTGGGACTCCCGAGTTTTGGGAGCCCTGAGTTTGGGAGCCCTGAATTTTGGCACCCCCGAATTTCGGGAGCCCCAAAATTTGCGAGCCCTGAGTTTTGCTAGCCCCGAATTTTGGCAGCCCCGAATTTCGCGAGTCCCGAAGTTTTGGAGCCCCGAATTTTGGGAGTCCTAAGTTTTGGGAGCCCCGAACTTTGGGAGTCCCGAACGTTGGAAGTCTCTGATTTTGGGAGTCCTGAATTTCATGAGTCCCGAATTTTGGGAGTCCTGAGTTTGGGGAGCCCCGAATTTTGGGAGTCCCGGATTTTGGGAGCCCGAACTTTGAGAGTCTTGCGTTTTGGGAACCCCGAGTTTTGCTAGCCCCGAATTTTTGGCAGCCCCGAATTTTTGGAGCCCCGAATTTCGGGAGCCCCAAGTTTTGCTAGCCCTGGGTTTTGGGAGGCTCGATTTTGGGAGTCCCGAATTTCGCGAGTCTCGAATTTCGGGAGCCCCGAATTTTGGGAGTCTCGAGTTTTGGGAGCCCTGAGTTCCAAGAGCCTCGAATTTTGTTAGCCCCGAACTTTTGCCTGCCCCGAATTTCGGGAGCCCCAAATTTTGCGAGCCCTGAGTTTTGGGGAGTCCCGATTTTTGGAGCCCCGAATTTCGCGAGTCTCGAATTTCGGGAGACCCGAATTTTGCGAGTCCTGAGTTTTGGGAGCCCCGAATTTCGCGAGTCCCGATTTTGGGAGTCCTGAATTTCGCGAGTCCCCAGTTTTGGGAGCCCTGAGTTTTTGGAGCCCCGAATTTTGCGAGTCCCGGATTTTGGGAGCCCGAACTTTGGGAGCCCCGAACTTTGGGAGTCCTGAGTTTTGGGAGCCCTGAATTTTGGGTTCCTCGAACTTTGTGAGCTCTGAATTTTGCGAGTCCTGAATTTTGCTAGTTCCGAGTTTCGGGAGCTCCGAATTTTGGGAGCCCCGAATTTTGGGAGACCTGAACTTCGGTAGCCCCGAATTTTGGCAACCCCGAGTTTCGGGAGCCCCGAAGTTTGCGAGTCCCGAACTTTGGGAGCCCCGAATTTCGGGAGCCCCGAATTCCCAGAGCCCAAACTCTCTCCCAGCCCCGGGAATCCCGGGATTCCAGCGATACCGGGAGCCCCAAAATCCGGGATCACCGAAACCCCAAATTCCAGGATCACCGGGACCCCAAAATCCGGGATCACCGGGACCCCAATTTCCGGAATCACCGGGACCCCAAAATCCGGGATCACCGGGACCCCAATTTCGGAATCACCGAGACCCCAAAATCCCAGGGTCACCGAAACCCCAAAATCCGAGATCACTGGAACCCCAAAATCACCGGGACCCCAAATTCCGGGATCACCGAAACCCCAAAATCACCGAAATCCCAAATTCCGGGATCACCGAAACCCCAAATTCCGGGATCACCGGAACCCCAAAATCACTGGGACCCCGAGTTCCGGGATCACCGAAACCCAAAATCACCGAAACTCCAAATTCCGGGATCACCGGGACCCCAAAATCACCGGGACTCCAAAATCCCGGGATCACCGGAACCCCAAAATTACCGAAACCCCAAAATCCCGGAATCACCGGGACCCCAAAATCACCGAAATCCCAAATTCCGGGATCACCGAAACCCCAAATTCCGGGATCACCGGAACCCCAAAATCACTGGGACCCCGAATTCCGGGATCACCGGGACCCCAAAATTACCGAAACCCCAAATTCCGGGGATCACCGGGACCCCAAAATTCCGGGATCACCAAAACCCCAAATTTCCCCCAAATCCCGGGGCCCCCAAATCCTGACAATCCCGGGATCCCGAGTACCCCCAAATTCCTCCAAATTTCCCCAAATTTCCACAAATTCCCCGAAATTTCCCCAAATTTCCACAAACGCCGCCATTCCTACAGCCCCTCACACCCCGGGGCCATTCCCGGGATCCCAAATTTCCCCAAACTCCCCCAAAATTCCCCAAAGTTCCCCAAAGTGCCCCCAAATTGCCCTAAACTCCCCAAATTTCCCCACATCTCCCCCAAACTCCGCCAAATTTCGCCTAAATCTCCCCAAATTTCCCTAATTTCCGTCCCCAGGGGCCCCTACGGCCATTCCTGAGGTCCCAAATTCCCCCAAACTCCCCAAATTTCTCCCCAAATTCCTCCAATCTCCTGAATATCCCCAAATCTCCCCAAATTTCCCCGAATCTCCCCGAATTCCCCAAATCTCCCCGAATCTCCCCAATTTCCCCAAATTTCCCCAAATTTCCCCAAATCCCCCAGATCTCCCCAAATCTCCCCAAATTCCCCAAATTTTCCCCAGATCTCCCCGAATCTCCCCAGTTCCCCAGTTTTCTCCGAATTTCCCTAAATTCCCCAATTTCCCCAGATTATCCAAATTTCCCCAAATATCCCCGAATCTCCTCAAAATGTCCCAGATTCCCCAAATCTCCCCGAATCTCCTCCAAATCTCCCCGAATCTCCCCGAATTCCCGAATCTCCCCCAATTTCCCTAAATCTCCCCCAATTTTCCCCAAATCTCCCGAATCTCCCCAGATTCCCAGATCTCCCCCAGATTTCCCAAATTTCCCCAAATTTCCCTAAATGTCCCCGAATCTCCCCAATTTCTCCCCAAATCTCCCCAAATCTCCCAAATCTCCCCCAATTTCTCCCGAATCTCCCAATTTCCCCAAATTTCCTGAAATTTCCCTAAATCTCCCCGAATCTCCCCCAATTTCTCCCCAAATCTCCCCGAATCTCCCCGAATCTCCCCAAATCTCCCCAAATCTCCCCAAATCTCCACGAATTTCCCTCAAATCTCCCGAAATTTCCCCCGAATCTCCCCAAATCTCCCCGAATCTCCCCCGAATCTCCCCCAAATCTCCCCAAATCTCCCCAAATTTCCCCAAATCTCCCCAAATCTCCCCTAATTTCACCCAAATCTTCCCGAATCTCCCCGAATCTCCCCCAAATCTCCCCAAATCTCCCAAATCTCCCAAATTTCCCCAAATTTCCCCGAATCTCCCCAAATTTCCCCAAATCTCCCCAAATCTCCCCTAGTTTCACCCAAGTCTCCCCTGAATCTCCCAAATCTCCCCGGTTCTCCCCGAATCTCCCCCAAATCTCCCCAAATATCCCCCAAATCTCCACAAATTTCCCTCAAATCTCCCGAAATTTCCCCCGAATCTCCCCAAATTTCCCCTAAATCTCCCGAATCTCCCCGAATCTCCCCAAATTTCCCCAAATCTCCCCAGATCTCCCCAAATCTCCTGGTTCTCACCGGATTTTCCCAAATCTCCCCGAATCTCCCCAAATCTCCCCAAATCTCTCCAAATTTCCCCCAAATCTCCCCGAATCTCCCCAAATCTCCCCGAATCTCCTCCAATTTCCCTAAATCTCCCCCGAATCCCCCCCGGTTCTCCCCGGATTTCCCCCAGATCTCCCCAAATCTCCCCGAATCCCCCGGTTCTCCCCAGTTTCCCCAGATCTCCCAAATCCCCCGGTTCTCCCCGAATCTCCCCGAATCTCCCCAAATTTCCCCAAATTTCCCCAAATCTCCCCGAATCTCCCCGAATCTCCCCCAATTTCCCTAAATCTCCCCGAATCCCCCCGGTTCTCCCCAATCTCCCCAAATCTCCCCGAATCTCCCCGAATCCCCCGGTTCTCCCCGGATTTCCCAAATTCCCCAAATCTCCCAGAATCTCCCCGATTTTCCCCAAATCTCCCGAATCTCCCCCAGATCTCCCCAAATCTCCCCAGGTTCTCCCAGATTTGCCCCGAATCTCCCCGAATCCCCCAGGTTCTCTCCGGATTTCCCCCAAATCTCCCAAATTTCCCCAAATCTCCCCGAATCCCCCCAAATCTCCCCAAATCTCCCCGAATCTCCTCCAAGTTTCCCTAAATCTCCCCGAATCTCCCCAATTTCCCTAAATCTCCCCAGATCTCCCCGAATCTCCCCAAATCTCCCCAGAATCTCCTCCAAGTTTCCTAAATCTCCCCGAATCTCCCCAATTTCCCCAGTTTCCCTAAATCTCCCCAGATCCCCCCGGTTCTCCCGGATTTCCCCTAAATCTCCCCAAATCTCCCCAGAATTTCCCTAAATCTCCCAGATCTCCCCGAATCTCCCAAATTTCCCCCAAATCTCCCCAGATCTCCCCGGTTCTCCCCAGTTTCCCCAGATCTCCCCAAATCTCCCCAATTTCCCCCAGATCTCCCAAATCTCCCCAATTTCCCCGAATCTCCCCAAATCTCCCCCAATTTCCCCAGATCTCCCTAAATCTCCCCGAATCGCCCCGAATCTCCCCGAATCTCCCAAATCTCCCCGGTTCTCCCCGAATCTCCCCGAATCTCCCAGATCTCCCCAAATTTCCCCAAATTTCCCCCAAATCTCCCCAGATCTCCCTGAATCTCCCCAATTTTCCCTAAATCTCCCGAATCTCCCCAGATCTCCCCGAATCTCCTCCAAGTTCCCTAAATCTCCCCGAATCTCCCCCAATTTCCCCCAGATCTCCCCAGACCTCCCCCAATTTCCCCCGAATCTCCCCAAATCTCCCCTGGTTCTCACCGGATTTTCCCCAAATATCCCCAGATCTCCCCAAATCTCCCCAAATCTCTCCAAATTTCCCCAAATCTCCCCAAATCTCCCCCGAATCTCCCCAAATCTCCCCAAATCTCCCCAAATTTCCCCAAATCTCCCCAGATCTCCCCGGTTCTCCCCGGATTTCCCCGAATCTCCCCAAATCTCCCCAATTTCCCCGAATCTCCCTAAATCTCCCCCGAATCGCCCTGAATCTCCCCCGGTTCTCCCCAGAATCTCCCCGGATTTCCCCTAAATCTCCCGAATTTCCCTAAATCTCCCCAAATCTCCCCAAATTTCCCCCTAATCTCCCCCGAACCTCCCCGAATCTCCCCCTGTTCTCCCCGGATTTGCCCCGAACCTCCCGAATCCCCGCAGGTGCGCCCTGGCGGGCGCTGCTGGCGCTGCTGGGGCTGTGCCCGGGGCTGTGGCCCCGCCAAGGCTCGCCCTCGCCCCCGCGCTCGCCCCCCGGCCCCGGACGCGCGCGGACCTGGACAGCGCCGTCAGCCTGGCCAAGGCGCTGCTGGGCGACACCAAGGCGCTGCTGGAGCTGCTGGTGGGTGCCGCGGCGCGCCCCAAAACCAGCCCCGAAACAGCCCGAAATTACCCTGAAATAACCCTAAAACCTCCCCAAAAACAGCCCCCAAACAGCCCCGAAAGAGCCCCGAAATTACCCCGAAATTACCCTGAAATAACCCTAAAACCTCCCCAAAACAGCCCCGAAACAGCCCCGAAATTACCCCCGAAATAACCCTAAAACCTCCCAAAACAGCCCCCAAACAGCCCCGAAATTACCCTGAAATAACCCTAAAACCTCCCCAAAAACAGCCCCCAAACAGCCCCGAAACAGCCCCGAAATTACCCTGAAATAACCCTAAAGCCTCCCCAAAATAGCCCCGAAATTACCCTGAAATATCCCCCGAAATAACCCTAAAACTTCCCAAAACAGCCCCAAAACAGCCCCGAAACAGCCCCGAAACAGCCCCGAAATAATCCAGAAATAACCCTGAAATAATCCAGAAATAACCCTAAAACCTCCCAAAACAGCCCCGAAACAGCCCCGAAATTACCCTGAAATAATCCAGAAATAACCCCGAAATAATCCAGAAAAACCCCGAAATAACCCCGAAAATAAACCAGAAACAGCCCCGAAACAGCCCCAAAACAGCCCCCGAAACAGCCCCGAAATAATCCAGAAATAACCCCAAAACAGCCCCCAAACAGCCCCGAAATTACCCTGAAATAACCCTAAAGCCTTTCCAAAACAGCCCCCAAACAGCCCCGAAATTACCCCCGAAATTACCCTGAAATAATCCAGAAATAACCCTGAAATAATCCAGAAATAACCCTGAAATAATCCAGAAATAACCCTAAAACCTCCCCAAAACCAGCCCCCAAACAGCCCCGAAAGAGCCCCGAAAGTACCCCGAAATAATCCAGAAATTACCTTAAAACCTCCCCAAAATAGCCCCGAAACAGCCCCGAAATAATCCAGAAACAGCTCCGAAATTACCCTGAAATATCCCCAAACAGCCCCGAAATAACCCTGAAATAATCCAGAAATAACCCGAAACCTCCCCAAAAACAGCCCCCAAACAGCCCCGAAACAGCCCCGAAATTACCCTGAAATATCCCCAAAAAAGCCCCCAAACAGCCCCGAAATAACCCAGAAATAACTCCGAAATAACCCTAAAACCTCCCCAAAACAGTCCCCAAACAGCCCCGAAATAACCCCCAAAATAACCCTGGAATATCCCCAAAATAACCCCCCAAACAGCACCGAGATAACCCAGAAATAACCCGGAATAACCCCCAAAATAACCCTGAAATATCCCCGGAATATCCCCCAAAACAGCCCCGAAATAGCCTCAAAATAACCCAGAAATAACCCTGAAATATCCCCAAAATAACCCCCGGAATCGGCCCAGAATAATTCGAAATAACCCCAAAATAACCCTGAAATATCCCCAAAATAACCCCGGAATAACCCCGAAAATAACTTCAAAATCACCCCAATATCACCTCAAAATATCCCCAAAATATCCCCGAAATATCCCCAAAATATCCCCGAAATAACCTGAAATAACCCTAAAATAACCCCGGAATAGGCCCAGAATAATTCCGAAATATCACCGAAATAACCCAGAAATAACCCCCAAAATAGCCCCGAAATAACCCCGAAAATAACTCCAAAATCACCCCAAAATATCCCCAAAATATCCCCAAAATACCCCCAAAATGACCCACAAATAACCCCGAAATAACCCAGAAATAACTCATAAAATAACCCAGAAATAACCCCAGAATAACCCCAAAATCACCCCAAAATCACCCCAAAATAACCCCGAAATAACCCCAAAATCACCCAAAAATAACCCCGCAAAAACTCCCAAAATAACCCCCAAAATCACCCCAAAAACCCCCAAATCCCCCAGAATAACCCCAAAACTGCCCCGACATGACCCTAAAATCACCCCAAAATTACCCCAAAACGTGCCCGAAACCCCCCAAAAACAACCCAGAAATAACCCAAAATATTCGCCAAAATTACCCCCAAAACCTCCCCAAAATAACCCAGGAATAACCCAGAAATAACCCCAAAATAGTCCCCAAATTACCCCAAAATCTCCCCAAAATAACCCAGAAATAACCCTGGAATAACCCCAAAATTGCCCAAAATCACCCCAAAATAACCCCTAAAATTACCCCAAAATAACCCCAAAAATCACCCCCAAAAATCACCCCAAATTACCCCAAAATTACCCCAAAATAACCCCCAAAATCCCCCAAAATTACCCAAAAATATCCCCCAAAATTACACCAAAATAACTCCCGAAACCCCCAAAAAACCCAGAAATAACCCCAAAAATATCCCCCAAAATTACCCGAAATTACCCCAAAATACCCCAAAATCACCCCAAAATAGCGCTAAAACACCCCAGAAATAACCCCAAAAATACCCCCCAAAATTACCGAAAATCACCCCAAAATACCCCAAAATAACTTCCTAAAATACCCCAAAATAACCCCCAAAATATCCCCCAAAATCACCCAAAATTACCCCAAAATAACCCCGAAACCCCCGAAAAAACCAGAAATAACCCCAAAAATATCCCCCAAAATTACCCAAAATTACCCCAAAATTACCCCAAAATAACCCCGAAAACACCCAAAATATCCCCTAAAATTACCCCAAAATAACCCCCAAAATTACCCCGAAATTACCCCAAAAATACCCCAAAATCACACCAAAATAACCCCGAAACCCCCCAAATAACCCAGAATAACCCAAAAATACCCCAGAAATCACCCCAAAAATCACCCACAAAATCCCCCAAAATTACCCCAAAACCTCCCCGAAATACCCCAGAAATAACCCAAAAATATCCCCAAAATACCCCAGAAATAACCCCAAAAATATCCCCCAAAATTACCCCAAATTATCCCAATATAGTCTCTAAAATTACCCCAAAATGACCCCGAAAATCCCCCAAAATAACCCTGGAATAACCCCAAAAATATCCCCCGAAATTCCCCCAAAATAACCCCGAATCCCCCAAAAATATCCCCCAAAATTACCCCAAAATAATCCCGAAACCCCCAAATACCCCAGAAATAACCCCAAAAATACCCCCAAAATCCCACCAAAATTACCCCCAAAACCTCCCCCAAAATACCCCAGAAATAACCAAAATATCCCCCAAAATCCCCCCAAAATTACCCCAACATAACCCCCAAAAATAACCCAGGAATAACGCAGGAATAACCCCAAAATATCCCCAAAATTACCCAAAATTACCCCCAAAATAACCCCGAAACCCCCCAAATAACCCTGGAATAACCCCAAAATACTTGAAATCACCCCAAAATCACCCACAAAATCCCCTAAAATTACCCCAAAACCTCCCGAAATACCCCAGAAATAACCCAAAAATATCCCCAAAATACCCTAGAAATAACTCCCAAAATATCCCCCAAATTACCCCTAAATTATCCCAATATAGCCCCCAAAATTACCCCAAAATGACTTTGAAAATCCCCAAAAATAACCCTGGAATAACCCCAAAATATCCCCGAAATTCCCCAAAATAACCCTGAATCCCCCAAAAATATCCCCCAAAATTACCCCAAAATAATCCCGAAACCCCAAATACCCCAGAAATAACCCCAAAATACCCCCAAAATCCCACCAAATTACCCCAAAACCTCCCAAAATACCCCAGAAATAACCAAAAATATCCCCAAAATCCCCCCAAAATCACCCCAAAATCTCCCCAAAATAACCCAGGAATAACGTAGGAATAACCCCAAAATATCCCCCAAAATTACCCAAAATACCCCAAAATAATCCCGAAACCCCCCAAATAACCCTGGAATAACCCCAAAATACCCCAGAAATCACCCCAAAAATATCCCCCAAAATTACCCCAAATTATCCCAATATAGCCCCCAAAATTACCCCAAATGACCCCGAAAACCCCAAAATACCCCAGGAATAACCCAAAATATCCCCAAAATTACCCAAAATTACCCCAAAACCTCCCCAAAATACCCCAGAATTAACCCAAAATATCCCCAAAATACCCCAGAAATAACTCCCAAAAATATCCCCAAAATAACTCCAGAAATAACCCTAAAATATCCCCCAAAATTACCCAAATTTACCCCAAATTACTCCAAAATATCCCCAAAATTACCCCAAAATAACCCTAAAACACCCCAGAAATAACCCCAAAATATCCCCCAAAATTACCCAAAAATACCCCAAAATAATCCCGAAACCCCCCAAATAACCCTGGAATAACCCCAAAATACTCAGAAATCACCCCAAAATCCCCCAAATTACCCCAAAACCTCCCCAAAATACCCCAGAAATAACCAAAATATCCCCAAAATCCCCCAAAATCACCCCAAAATCTCCCCAAAATAACCCAGGAATAACGCAGGAATAACCCCAAAATATCCCCCAAAATTACCCAAAATACTCCCAAAATAATCCCGAAACCCCCAAATAACCCTGGAATAACTAAAAATACCCCAGAAATCACCCCAAAATCCCCAAAATTACCCCAAAACCTCCCGAAATACCCCAAGAATCCCCCCAAAATCCCCCAAAATCCCCGCCCGCGCTGAGCCGTTTCCCGCGCTGCTGTCGCGACAGAAGTCGCGATTCCCGGCGGAGGGGGAGCACAAGCTGGACGCGCTGCCCGTGCTCGCCATGAGCGCGCTGGAGCTGCCCAACATCCAGGTGGGGAATGCGGGGATTTTGGAATTACTGGGGAGATTTGAGAGATTTGGGGAATTTGGGGAGATTTGAGGGAGATTTGGGGAGATTTGAGGAATTTTGGGGAGATTGGGGAGATTTGAGGGGAATTTTGGGTAATTTAGGAGAAAATTTGGAGGAATTTTGGGAAGGAAATTCTGGGAGGAGATTTGAGGGACTTGGAGGAATTCTGAGGAAATTTGGGGAGATTTGGGGATTTGGGGAGATTTGAGGGGAATTTGGGGGATTTTGGGGAATTCTTTGGACGAAATCTGGGGGAAATTTTGGGGAATTTTGGGGAATTTGGGGAGATTTTGGGGGGTTCCTGGACGGAATTTGGGGAATTTTGGGGGATTTTGGGGAATTCTGGGGAGATTTGGGGAGATTTGGGGAATTTGGGGAATTCTTGGGGAGATTTGAGGAATTTAGGGAGATTTGGGGAATTTGGGGGAATTTGGGGTAGTTTGGAAAATTTGGGGAATTTTGGGGGAGAATTTGGGGAGATTTGGGGAATTTGGAGGAATTTGGGGAAATTTGGGAGATTTGGGGATTTGGGGAGATTTGAGGGAATTTGGGGGATTTTGGGGAATTTTGGACGAAGCTTCTGGGGAAATTTTGGGGAATTCTTGGGGAATTTGGGGAGATTTTGGGGAATTCTGGACGGAATTTGGGGGAATTTTGGGGATTTTGGGGAATTTTGGGGAGATTTGGGGAGATTTGGGGAATTTTAAGGAATTTGGGGAGATTTGGGGAATTTGAGGAGATTTGGGGAATTTAAGAGGAATTTGGGGGTAATTTGGGAAAATTTGGGGAATTTTAGGGAGAATTTAAGGAAAATTTGGGGAGATTTTAGGGGAATTTTGAGAATTTGAGGAATTTGAGGAATTTGAAGGGGAAAATTTGAGGGAATTTGGGGGAATTTGGAGGTGAAATTTGGGGGAATCTAGGGGAGATTTGGGGGAATTTTGAGGAATTTTGGGGTGAATTTGGGAAAAATTGGGGGAATTTTGGGGAGATTTGAATTTTGGGGAGAATTTGGGAAAATTTGGGGGAGATTTTGGGGAATTCTGAGGGAATTTGGGGAATTTGAGGGTGGGGAAAATTTGGGGAATTTGGAGGGAATTTGGGGGAATTTGGGGAGATTTGAGGGAATTTCTGCGGAATTGGGGAGATTTGGGGGAAATTTAGGGAATTTGGGGGAGATTTGGGGAATTTTGGGGAATTTTGGGTGAATTTGGGAAAAATTTGGGGAGATTTGGGGAATTTTGGAGAATTTTGAGGGGAATTTAGGGAGATTTAGGAATTTTGGGGAGATTGGGGAATTTTTGGAGGGAATTCTTGAGGAACTACAGTGGGGAATCTTGGGAAATTTGGGGAGATTTGGGAGAATTTAGGAGGACTTTGGGGAAACTTGAGGGAGATTTGAGAGATTTGGAGGGGATTTGAGGAGATCTCGGGGAGATTTTGGGGAGATTTGGGGAATTTTGGGAAAATTCTGGGGAGATTTGGGAATTTGGGGAAAATTTGGGGAATTTGGGGGAGATTTGGGGGAATTTGGGGAATTTTGGGGTAATTTGGGAAAAATTTGGAGGAGATTTTGGGGAGAATTCTGGGAAAATTTGGGGAGATTTTGGGGAATTTTGGGGGACTTAGGGAATTTGAGGAATTTGTGGAAAATTTGGGGAATTTGGAGGGAATTTGGGGAATTTGGGGAAATTTGGGGAATTTGGGGAGATTTGGGGAATTTGTGGGGAATTTTAGGGTGAATTTGGGAAAATTTGGGGAATTTTGGGGAGATTTGAGGAGATTTTTGGGAGATTTGGGGGAAATTTGGGGAATTTTGGGGGAATTTGGGGGGAATTTGTGGGAATTTTGGGGAGATTTGGGGGATTTGGGGAGATTCAGGGAGATTAGGGAGATTTGGGGGGAATTCTTGGGGAATTTGAGGGAATTTTGGGGAATTTGGGGAAATTTGGGAAACTTGGGGAAAAATATGGGGAATTTTGGGGAGATTTAGGAATTTTGGGGAATTTTGAGTGAATTTGGGAAAAATTTGGGGAGATTTGGGGAATTTTGGGGAATTTAAGGGGAATTTGGGGAATTTAAGGAGATTTGGGGGAATTTGGGGGAAATTGGGGAATTTTAGACGAATTTGGGGAATTTTAAGGAATTTTGGGGAATTCTGGGGAGATTTGGGGAATTTTTGAAGGGAGATTAGGGAGAGATTTGGGGAATTTTGGGAATTTTGGGGAGATTTGGGAATTTTGGGGGAGATATGGGGAATTTTTGGGGGAGATTTAAGGAGATTTGGGGAATTTTGGAAGAGATTTGGGGAATTTGGGGAATTTGGGGAGATTTGGGGAATTTCGGGAGATTTGGGGAATTTTGGGGAATTTTGGGGAATTTTGGGAGAATTTAAGCGGAATTTTTGGGGGAATTTGGGGCTCTGGGATCCCTCCTGGCTCTGGGGTCTCTCGATCCCCTGAAACTTCCGGAACTCCACCTGTGCACTCACCTGTCCCTCCACCTGTCCCACCTGTCTCACCTGTCTCACCTGTCCCTATCTCACCTGTCCCACCTGTCTCACCTGTCCCCATCTCACCTGTCCCACCTGTCTCACCTGTCTCACCTGTCCCCATCTCACCTGTCCCACCTGTCTCACCTGTCCCACCTGTCCCACCTGTCCCACCTGTCTCACCTGTCTCACCTGTCCCCATCTCACCTGTCTCACCTGTCTCACCTGTCCCACCTGTCCCACCTGTCCCACCTGTCTCACCTGTCTCACCTGTCCCCATCTCACCTGTCTCACCTGTCTCACCTGTCTCACCTGCCTCCCCTGTCCCACCTGTCTCACCTGTCTCCCCTGTCCCTGTCTCACCTGTCCCACCTGTCCCACCTGTCTCACCTGTCCCACCTGTCCCCATCTCACCTGTCTCACCTGTCTCACCTGTCCCACCTGTCCCACCTGTCTCCCCTGTCCCACCTGTCCCCATCTCACCTGTCTCACCTGTCCCACCTGTCTCCCTGTCCCTGTCTCACCTGTCCCACCTGTCTCACCTGTCCCGTACCTCACCTGTCCCACCTGTCCCACCTGTCTCCCCTGTCCCTGTCTCACCTGTCCCACCTGTCTCACCTGTCTCACCTGTCCCACCTGTCCCACGTGTCCCGTACCTCACCTGTCCGTCCCCCCTGCCAGGGCGGGGGCGCTGCTGCCGCGCCTGGGCTCGGACCTGCTGCGTTACCTGCGGCTGCTCGAGTGGCTGCGGCGCGCGGGGGGGGGCGCTATGGGGCTGGAGCCGCACCTGGGCGCGCTGCGGGGCGGCTGGAGCGGCGCTGCAGGGGCGGCTGGAGCACCTGGTGAGCACCTGGGCACACCTGGAGCACACCTTGGGGGGGGACACACCTGGGCACACCTGGGGAGGGTGGGACACACCTGGGGAGACACCTGGAAAGCGCTGCGGGGGCGGCTGGAGCACCTGGTGAGCACCTGGGCACACCTGGGGAGGGTGGGACACACCTGGGGACACACCTGGGGACACACCTGAGCGCTGCGGGGGAGCGGCTGGAGCGGCTGCGGGGGCGGCTGGAACACCTGGTGAGCACCTGGGGGAGAAACACCTGGGGGATACACCTGGGGCACCTGGGGCACCTGGGAACACCTGGGAGGGTGGGACACACCTGGGGACACACCTGGGGACACCTGGGGCGCTGCTGAAGGCGGCTGGAGCGGCTGCGGGGCGGCTGGAGCACCTGGTGAGCACCTGGGCACACCTGGGCACCTGGGGAGGGGGACACACCTGGGGACACACCTGGGGACACACCTGGGGCGCTGTGGGGCGGCTGGAGCGGCTGCGGGGGCGGCTGGAGCACCTGGTGAGCACCTGGGCACACCTGGGCACCTGGGGAGGGGGGACACACCTGGGGGACACACCTGGGGCAGCGCTGCGGGGGCGGCTGGAGGCGGCTGCGGGGCGGCTGGAACACCTGGTGAGCACCTGGGCACACCTGGGGAGGGGACACACCTGGGACACACCTGGGGGCGCTGCGGGGGCGGCTGGAGCGGCTGCGGGGGCGGCTGGAGCACCTGGTGAGCACCTGGGCACACCTGGGAGGGTGGGACACACCTGGGGATACACCTGGGACACACCTGGGGCGCTGCGAAGGCGGCTGGAGCGGCTGCGGGGGCGGCTGGAGCACCTGGTGAGCACCTGGGCACACCTGGGCACACCTGGGGAGGGTGGGACACACCTGGAGGACACACCTGGGGCGCTGCAGGGGGCGGCTGGAGGCCGGCTGCGGGGGCGGCTGGAACACCTGGTGAGCACCTGGGCACACCTGGGGAGGGTGGGACACACCTGGAGGACACACCTGGGGCGCTGCGGGGGCGGCTGGAGGCGGCTGCGGGGGCGGCTGGAACACCTGGTGAGCACCTGGGCACACCTGGGGAGGGTGGGACACACCTGGGGGACACACCTGGAGAGCGCTGCGAAGGCGGCTGGAGCGGCTGCGGGGCGGCTGGAACACCTGGTGAGCACCTGGGCACACCTGGGCACACCTGGGAGGGTGGGACACACCTGGGACACACCTGGGGAGGGTGGGACACACCTGGGGACACACCTGGGGCGCGCTGCGGGGGGCGGCTGGAGCGGCTGCGAGGGCGGCTGGAGCACCTGGTGAGCACCTGGGCACACCTGGGCACACCTGGGGAGGGTGGGACACACCTGGGGCACACCTGGAAGCGCTGCGGGGCGGCTGGAACACCTGGTGAGCACCTGGGGGGGAGAAAACACACCTGGGGGATACACCTGAGGCACCTGGGGCACACCTGGGCGCTGCGAAGGCGGCTGGAGGCGGCTGCGGGGCGGCTGGAGCACCTGGTGAGCACCTGGGCACCTGGGAGGGTGGGACACACCTGGGGCACACCTGGGGAGGGGGACACACCTGGGGCACACCTGGGGCAGCTGCGGGGGGCGGCTGGAGGCGGCTGCGGGGGCGGCTGGAGCACCTGGTGAGCACCTGGGGGAGAAAACACACCTGGGGGATACACCTGGGGCACCTGGGGCACACCTGGGGGACACACCTGGGGACACACCTGGGGGCGCTGCCAGGGGCGGCTGGAGCACCTGGTGAGCACCTGGGGCACACCTGGGACACCTGGGGGACACACCTGGGCACCTGGGGGACACACCTGGGGGAGCGCTCTGGGGCGGCTGGAGCACCTGGTGAGCACCTGGGGCACACCTGGGGAGGGTGGGACACACCTGGGAGGTGCAGGACACACCTGGGGGAGGGGGACACACCTGGGGGACACACCTGGGGGACCTGGGACACCTGGTGGGGGGAGGAGGAACATCTGGGGACGCACCTGGGGGCAGCTGGAACACCTGGAGGCACCTGGGGCACACCTAAGGCACCTGGGGCGACTTGGGACATCTGAGGTGGCACACCTGGAACACCTGGGGGGCACCTGGGGCACCTGGGGCACCTGGGACACCTGGTGAGCACCTGGGGCACCTGGGACATCTGAGGGGCACACCTGGAACACCTGCAGGGGCACCTGGAACACCTGGAACACCTGGGGGGCACCTGGGGGCACCTAGGGGCAATTTAGGACATCTGAGGGGGCACACCTGGGACACCTGGGGGCACACCTGGTGGGGAGGAACATCTGGTGGGCACCTGGGCACAGGTGAGGGAGGGCTGGGGGGTCGGGAGCACCTGGCGAGCTCAGGGGCCGGGGGGGAGGGGGGGTTCGGGAGGGCGGGGCTTGTGGGAAGGTGTGACCGCCCAGGTGTGTCCCCAGGTGTGACCCCCCCAGTCCAGGTGTGTCCCCGCCCCCAGGTGTGTCCCTGACCCCGCCCCCAGGTGTGTCCCTGTCCCTGACCCCGCCCCAGGTGTGTCCCTGTCCCTGACCCTGCCCCCAGGTGTGTCCCCGCCCCCGGTGTGACCCCGCCCCCAGGTGTGACCCCGCCCCCAGGTGTGACCCCGCCCCCAGGTGTGTCCCTGTCCCCGCCCCCTAGGTGTGTCCCTGCCCCCAGGTGTGACCCCCGCCCCCCAGGTGTGGCGCTGACTCCTGCCCCCAGGCGTGGCGCTGACCCCGCCCCCAGGTGTGTCCCCCCAGGTGTGTCCCCGCCCCCAGGTGTGTCCTCTGACCCCGCCCCAGGTGTGACCCCGCCCCAGGTGTGTCCCTGTCCCTGACCCTGCCCCCAGGTGTGGCGCTGACCCCGCCCCAGGTGTGTCCCTGACCCCGCCCCCAGGTGTGTCCCTGACCCCGCCCCCAGGTGTTTCGCTTGACCCTCGCCCCCCCAGGTGTGTCCCCTGTCCCCTCCCCCCAGGTGTGTCCCTGTCCCTGACCCTGCCCCCAGGTGTGACCCCGCCCCCCAGGTGTGTCCCCTGACCCCGCCCCCAGGTGTGTCCCTGACCCCTGCCCCCCAGGTGTGACCCCGCCCCCAGGTGTGTCCCTGACCCTGCCCCCCAGGTGTGTCCCTGACCCCGCCCCCAGGTGTGACCCCCGCCCCCAGGTGTGTCCCTGACCCCGCCCCCCAGGTGTGACCCCTGCCCCCAGGTGTGTCCCCTGACCCCGCCCCCAGGTGTGACCCCTGCCCCCAGGTGTGTCCTCCCTGACCCCGCCCCCCAGGTGTGACTCCGCCCCCAGGTGCGTCCCTGACCCCGCCCCCCAGGTGTGACCCCCGCCCCAGGTGTGTCCCTGCCCCTGCCCCCAGGTGTGTCCCTGCCCCGCCCCCAGGTGTGTCCCTGACCCCGCCCCCCAGGTGTGTCCCTGACCCCGCCCCCGGTGTGACCCCGCCCCCCCGGTGTGACCTCGCCCCAGGTGTGTCCCTGACCTCGCCCCCCAGGCGTTTCGCTGACCCCGCCCCCCCGCAGGTGTCGCGGCTGTCGCTGCCCCGCCCGGCCCCGCCCCCCGCCGTGTCCCCGCCCCCGCAGGTGACGCCCTGGGGCGCCGTGCGCGCCGCGCATGCGCTGCTGCGGGGGCTGCACCTGCACCTGGACTGGGCGGCGCGCGCGCTCGTGCTGCTGCGGAACCGCCTCTGATCGATCATCGGCTATCGATTATCGATTATTGATCATCGGCCATCGACCGGCGCGCTCGTGCTGTTGCGGAACCGCCTCTGATCGATCATCGATTATCGGTTATTGATCATCGGTTATTGATCATCGATCGGCGCGCTTCGTGCTGCTAAGCGGAACCGCTCTGTGAGCGATCGATCATCGATTATCGGTTATTGATCATCGATCGAAGCGCTTTCGTGCTGCTGCGGAACCGCCTCTGAGCGATTATCGGCTATCGATTATCGATTATTGATCATCGATTATCGGCCATCGATCGGCGCGCTCGTGCTGCTGCGGAACCGCCTCTGAGCCGGCGATTATCGATTATCGATTATCGATCGGGACCGGCAGCGACGGGTCATCGATCAATTATCAATTATCGATCGGGACTGATAGTGACGGGTCATCACTGATCGATTATCGATTATCGATCGGGACGGGCAGTGACGGGTCACCATCGATCGATTATCGATTATCGATCGGGACTGATAGTGCCAATCGATCAATTATTGATTATCGCGGATCGGGGCTGATAGTGACGGGTGATTGATCATGTTCACATTTTATTGATATTGTTTTATTATTGTTATTGTTATTATTGTTGTTATTATTATGATTTTTTATTTTCTATTTTTATTATGGATTATTATTATTATTATTATTATTATTATTATTATTATTATTATTATTATTATTATTATTATTATTATTATTTTAATTTGTATGGATATTTGTTATTATTGATATTTTTGTTATTATTGATATTTTATTGTTATAATGTAATTATTGTTCTATTGTTATTATTATGAATATTTTATTGTCATTATTGATATTTTATTGATTTTATTGATATTTTTATTATGATGTTATTATTGTTCTATTGTTATTATTAATATTTTATTGCCATTATGGATATTTTATTGTTATTATTTTATTTGGTCGTCATAATTGTTCTATTTGTATTAATGTGATTGTTTTATTGTTATTATTGTTCTATTATTGTTTTATTTTTATTATTTTGACTTTATTATTTTTATCATCGTCATTATTTTTATTATCGTCGTTATTTTTATTATCGTCGTTATTTTTATTATTGTCATTATTTTTATTATTTTGACTTTATTATTTTTATTATCGTCATTATTTTTATTATCGTCGTTATTATTTTATTATTGTCGTTATTATTGTTCTTATTATTGCTATTATTATTAATTAATTATTAATTATTATTAATTATTATTATTTTATATTATTCCCCCACTCCCAAAAAAAATTCCTATTTATTGTTCTCGGGCTGGTTTTTGTAAAACAGGGAAATGGGGGAATAAAGAGATTTTTGGAAAAAACCAAAAAAGGAAATTTTGGGGTTGTGGGCGTTGGGGGCACTTGGGGACATTCGGGATTTTGGGGGATTTTGGGAAAATTTGGGGACATTTCGGGAACATTTTGGGACATTTTGGGACATTTTGGGGACATTTTGGGACATTTTGGGGACATTTTGGGACAATTTGGGGACATTTTGGGACAATTTTGGGACATTTTGGGAACATTTTTGGGATAATTTTTGGGACAATTTTTGGGACATTTCGGGGACATTTTGGGACAATTTTGGGAAATTTTGGGACATTTTGGGAACATTTTTGGGATATTTTGGGACAATTTTGGGGACATTTTGGGACATTTTGGGACATTTTGGGACAATTTCGGGACAATTTCGGGACCATTTTGGGTCAATTTTTGGGAACGTTTTGGGGATATTTTGGGACATTTTTAAGGGTATTTTGGGACATTTTTTGGGACATTTTGGGACAATTTTTTTGGGGACATTTTGGGAAATTTTTTGGGACATTTTGGGAACATTTTGGGACAATTTTCGGGACAATATTTGGGACATTTTGGGACAATTTTGGGATATTTTGAACATATTTTGGGTATATTTTGGGTACATTTTGGGAACATTTTTGGGACGTTTTGGGGACATTTTTTTGACATTCTGGGACATTTTTGGGACAATTTTCGGGACATTTTGGGAACATTTTTGGGACATTTTGGGATCATTTTGGGGACATTTTGGGTACATTTTGGGACATTTTTTAGGATATTTTGGGACATTTTTGGGAAATATTGGGAACATTTTTAGACAATTTTCGGGACATTTTTTGGGATATTTTGGGGATTTTTGGGACAATTTTTAGGATATTTTGGGAACATTTTGGGACATTTTGGGGGACATTTTTGGGAACGTTTTGGCAACATTTTGGGACAATTTCGACAGTTTTCGGGACAATATTTGGGACATTTTTGGGACAATATTTGGGACATTTTGGGACAATTTTTGGGATATTTTGGGGACATTTTGGGAACATTTTTGGGAAATTTTTTGGGACATTTTTGGGAAATTTTGAGAACATTTTGGGACATTTTGGGACATTTTGGGACATTTTTGGACATTTTGGACATTTTGGGACAATTTTGGGATATTTTGAACATATTTTGGGTATATTTTGGGTACATTTTGGGAACATTTTTGGGACGTTTTGGGGACATTTTTTGACATTCTGGGACATTTTTGGGACAATTTTCGGGACATTTTGGGAACATTTTTGGGACATTTTGGGATCATTTTGGGTACATTTTGGGTACATTTTGGGACATTTTTTAGGATATTTTGGGACATTTTTGGGAAATATTTGGAACATTTTTAGACAATTTTCGGGACATTTTTTGGGATATTTTGGGGATTTTTGGGACAATTTTTTAGGATATTTTGGGAACATTTTGGGACATTTTGGGGACATTTTTGGGAACGTTTTGGCAACATTTTGGGACAATTTTCGGGACAATATTTGGGACATTTTTTGGGACAATTTTTGGGACATTTTGGGACATTTTCTGGGACATTTTGGGAACATTTTATGAACGTTTTGGGGACATTTTGGGACATTTTGGTACATTTTGGGTCATTTTTTCGGACTTTTTTTGGACATTTTCGGACATTTTTGGGGAAATTTTAGGACAATTTTGGGACAATTTTTTGGACATTTTTTGGGATATTTTGGGACATTTTTTAGGATATTTTGGGACTTCTTGGGACAATTTGTGGGACATTTTTGGGACATTTTGGGACATTATGGGGAATTTTTGGGATATTTTTGGGCCATTTTTGGGACAATTTTTGGGACATTTTGGGGACATTTTTGGAACATTTTGGGGACCTTTTTGGAACATTTTGGGGACATTTTTGGGAACATTTTAGGACATTTTGGGTACATTTTGGGTACATTTTTGGGACATTTTGGGGAACATTTTTGGGATATTTTGGGGACATTTTGGGACATTTTGGGGACAATTTTTGGGACAATTTTTGGGATATTTTGGAAGGTTTTTGGGGAA
This sequence comes from Luscinia luscinia, assembly GCA_034336685.1. Lineage (NCBI taxonomy): Eukaryota > Metazoa > Chordata > Aves > Passeriformes > Muscicapidae > Luscinia > Luscinia luscinia. The sequence goes on along the minus strand of JAKWBO010000180.1, from coordinate 29,196 downwards.
ATTTTTGGGACATTTTGGGACATTTTTGGGAAATTTTGGGAACATTTTGGGAACAGTTTGGGGACATTTTTGGGATATTTTGGGAACATTTTTGGGAACGTTTTGGGGACATTTTGGGAACGTTTCGGGAACGTTTTATGGAAATTTTGGGACATTTTGGAACATTTTGGTTCAATTTTTTTGGACATTTTTTGGACATTTTCGGACATTTTTGGGGAAATTTTGGGACAATTTTGGGACAATTTTTTGGACATTTTTTGGGATATTTTGGGACATTTTTTAGGATATTTTGGGACTTTTTGGGACAATTTGTGGGACATTTTTGGGACGTTTTGGGGATATTTTTGCGAACATTTTTGGGACAATTTTTAGGATATTTTTCGAACATTTTGGCACATTTTGGGGACATTTTTGGGGAAATTTTTGGGACATTTTGGGGACATTTTTGGGAGCCGTTTTTTGGGAACGTTTTGGGAACATTTTGGGACAATTTTCGGGACAATATTTGGGACATTTTGGGAACATTTTGGGGAAATTTTGGGAACAGTTTTCGGGACATTTTTGGACATTTTGGGACAATTTTTGGGATATTTCGGATATTTTGGGGATATTTTGGGGACATTTTGGGAACATTTTTGGGAAATTTTTTGGGACATTTTTGGGAAATTTGAGAACATTTTGGGACATTTTGGGACATTTTTGGACATTTTTGGACATTTTGGGACAATTTTTGGGATATTTTTGGGACAATTTTTGGGATATTTTTGGGATGTTTTGGGACGTTTTGGGAACATTTTTGGGATATTTTGGGGACATTTGGGACATTTTTGGGACAATTTTTGGGAATGTTTTGGGGAAATTTTGGGAACAATTTTTGGGATATTTTGGGGACATTTTGGGACAATTTTTGGGATATTTTGGGATATTTTGGGGACATTTTGGGAACATTTTTGGGAAATGTTTTGGGACATTTTTGGGAAATTTTGAGAACATTTTGGGACATTTTGGGACATTTTTGGACATTTTTGGACATTTTGGGACAATTTTTGGGATATTTTGAGTATATTTTGGGAACATTTTTGGGACATTTTTTGGGACATTATGGGGAAATTTTGGGAACATTTTGGGGAAATTTTGGGAACATTTTTTGGGACATTTTGGGACAATTTTGGGACAATTTTGGGACATTTTGGGACAATTTTTGGGACATTTGAGTATATTTTGGCTACATTTTGGGAACATTTTTGGGAACATTTTTGGGACATTTTGGGAACATTTTTGGGGTATTTTGGAAGATTTTGGGGAAATTTTTGGGACATTTTGGGAACATTTTTTGACATTCTGGGACATTTTTGGGACAATTTTCGGAACAATTTTGGAACATTCTGGGACATTGTTGGGACATTTTGGGATCATTTTGGGGAAATTTTTGGGAACGTTCTTTGGAAATTTTGGGAAATTTTGGGGACATTTTGGAACATTTTGGGACAATTTTTTTGGACATTTTTGGACATTTTGGGACATTTTTGGGGAAACTTTGGGAAAATTTTTGGGACATTTTGGGCCGTTCTGGGGACATTTTGGGACATTTTGGGAACATTTTTTGGGATATTTTGGGACAATTTTGGGGATATTTTGGGACATTTTGGGGACATTTTTGGGAACATTTTTGGGACACTTTGGAAACGTTTTTGGGACATTTTGGGAACATTTTGGGACAATTTTTGCGACAATTTTTGGATATTTTGGGACATTTTGGGACAATTTTTGGGACTTTTTGGGGACATTTTTGGGAACATTTTTGGGATATTTTTTGGGACATTTTTGGGGAAATTTTGGAACATTTTGGGCACATTTTTGGGAAATTTTGGGACTTTTTGGGACAATTTTTGTGACATTTTGGGGACATTGTGGCCACGCCCCCTCCCCACAACCCCCCTCCCCCATTAATCACCGCTAATCAATCATTAATCAATCAATCACTTATTAATTAATCGATCAGTCATTAATCAATCACTCATTAATAAGTCAATCACTCATTAATTATTCAATCATTCATTAATCAATCAATCACTCATTAATCAATTACTCATCAATAAAAGAATCAATCACTCATTAATCAATCAATTACTCATCAATCACTCACTAATTAATCACGCATTAATGAATCAATCAATCATTAATCAATCAATCAATAATTAATCACTCATTAATCAATCAATCACTCATTAATCAAACATTCATTAATTAATCATTAATCACTCATTAATCAATCAATCACTCATTAATCACTCATTAATCAATCATTCATTAATCACTCAATCACTCATTAGTCAATCAAGCAATCACTCATTAATCAATCAATCAATCAATCATTAATTAATCACTCATCACTCAATCACTCATTAATTAATCAATCAATCACTCATTAATGAATGAATCAATCATTAATCAATAATTAGTCACTCAATCACTCATTAATTAATCACTCAATCACTCATAAATCAATCACTCATAAATCAATAACTCATTAATGAACTAATCACTCATTAATGAATCAATTACTCATTAATCAATTAATCAATCATTCATTATACAATTAATCACTCATGAATCAATCACTCAATCAATCAATCATTAATCACTCATTAATCAATCACTCATTAATGAATGAATCAATCAATAATTAATCACTCATCAATCAATCACTCATCAATCAATCAATCACTCATTAACTAATCAATCATTAATCAATCACTCATTAATTAATTAAGCAATCACTCATTAATCAATCACTCATTAATCACTCACTCAATACTCATTAATCAATCAATCAATCAATCACTCATTAATGAATCAATCATTAATCAATCAATCAATAATTAATCACTCATTAATCAATCACTCATTAATCAATCCCTCATTAATTAATCACTAATTAATCCCTCATTAACGGCAGTTTATTATTAGCGCCCCCCGCTGACCTTTGGTGGGGAGGGTCCCAAAATTTTTGGGGTTTTTTTGGGGGGGTGGGGGCGGGGGGGAGGGGCTCCCAAATTTTTTATTTTTGGGGAAAATTTTAGGACCCCCAAGGCACTGAAAGGGGGGAGGGGCCCCAAATTGGGGGGGGGGGGGGGAAGGGCCCAAAAATTTTGGGATTTTTTTTTGGGGGGGGGGGGGGGTGGGGGAGGGCTGAAATTTTGGGGACCCCTCCCCCAAAAAATAAAAAAAATTTGGAGTGTTTTTTGGTAGGGGGGGAGGGAAATTTGGGACCCCAAATTTGGGATTTAAAGGGTGGGGGAGGGGAGGAAATTTGGGACCCCCAAATTTGGGATTTTAAGGTGGGGGGAGGGGAAATTTAGGACCCCAAATTTGGGATTTTAAGGGGGGGAGGGGAAATTTGGGACCCCCAAATTTTGGGATTTTTAAGGTGGGGGAGGGAAAAATTTGGGACCCCAAATTTGGGGTTTAAAGGGGGGGGGGGGGGAAATTTGGGACCCCCAAAATTTGGGGTTTAAAAGTGGGGGGGAGGGAAATTTGGGACCCCCAAATTTTGGGATTTAAAGGGGTGGGGGAGGAAATTTGGGACCCCCAAATTTGGGATTTTTGGGTGGGGAGGGGAATTTTGGGACCCCCAAATTTGGGATTTAAAGGGGTGGGGGAGGGGAAAAATTTGGGACCCCCAAATTTGGGATTTTTTTAAGGGTGGGGGGAGGGAATTTGGGACCCCCAAATTTGGGATTTTTTGGGTGGGGGAGGAAATTTGGGACCCCCAAATTTGGGGGTTTTTTTTTGGGTGGGGGAGGGGAAATTTGGGACCCCCAAATTTTGGGATTTTTTTATGGGTGGGGGGGGAGGGAAAGGCTGAGAATTTTGGGACCCCTCCCCCAAAAATAAAAAAAATTTGGAGTGTTTTTGGGTGGGGAGGGGAAATTTTGGCCCCCAAATTTGGGGTTTAAGGGGGAGGGGAAAAATTTGGGACCCCCAAATTTGGGGTTTAAAGGGGGGAGGGAAATTTGGGACCCCAAATTTGGGATTTTTGGGTGGGGGAGGGAATTTGGGACCCCCAAATTTGGGATTTAAGGGGGGGGAGGGGGAGGGGGAAATCGAGCGCCCCTCCCCATTTTTGGTTTAGCGTCGCGGGTTTTTTTTTTTTTTTGGGAGGAGTCACGTGACCCCGGCGCTGGTTTTGGGTGGTCACGTGACCTCCCCCCGGTGGTTTTTTGGGTTTTTTTGGGGGGGGTCACACGGGCTGGGCCCAGGGGCTCGGGACGCGGCCGTGCCTGGGGGAGGAGACAAAAACCAAAAAAATCAAATTTGGGGAGAGTCACGTGACCCCGCCCCAAATTCACCTTTTCCCAAAATTTCCCCAAATTTCACCCAAAATTTCACCCAAATTCCCCCAATTTTCCCCAATTTACCCCAAATTTCATCCAAAATTTCTCCCCAAATTCCCCCAAATTTTCCCAAATTTCCCCAATTTTCCCCAATTTACCCCAAATTTCACCCAAAATTTCTCCCCAATTCCCTTCAAATTTCCCCAAATTTCACCCAAATTTTACCCAAATTTCTCCCGATTTCCCCAAACTTCCCCCAAATTTTCCCCAATTTCCCCAAAATTTCACCCAAATTTCCCAAAATTCCACCCCAAATTTCACCCAAAATTTCTCCACAATTTCCCTCGCATTTCACCCAAATTTCCTTCAATTTCACCCAAAATTTCCCCAATTTTCCCCAATTTACTCCCAAATTTCCACCCAAATTTCGCAGTTTCCCCAAATTTCAACTAAAACTTCTGTCAAATTTCACCCAAATTTCCTCCAAAATTTCCCCCAAATTTCACCCAAAATTTCACCCAAATTCCCCCAAATTTCCCCAATTCCCCAAAATTTCCCCAAAATTTCACCCCAAATTCCCCAAAAGTTCCCCAAATTTTTCCCCAATTTCCCCCAAATTTCACTCAAAATTTCACCCAAAATTTCTCCCCAATTCCCTTCAAATTTCACCCAAATTTCACCCAAATTTCACCCAAATTTCTGCAGTTTCCCCAAATTTCACCCAAAATTTCTCCCCCAATTTCCCGAAATTTCCCCCAAATTCCCCAAAATTTCTCCCCAATTTCACCCAAATTTCCTCCAAAAATTTCCTAAATTTCCCCCAATTTACCCCAAATTTTACCCAAAATTTCCACCAAATTCACCCAAATTTCTCCAATTTCTCCCAAATTTCCGCCCCAATTTTCCCAAATTTCTCCCCAATTTCCTTCAATTTTTCCCCCAAATTTCCTCAAATTCCCCAAATTTTCCCCTAAATTTCACCCAAATTCCCCCCAAATTTTCCCAATTCCTCAAAAAATTCCCCAGATCCCCCCAATTCCTCCCAAATTTCCACCAATTTCCCCCAAATTTTCCCCATTTTCCCCCAATTTCATTGAATTTCCACCAAATTTCCCCAATTTTCTCCCAATTTCCCCAAATTTCCCATAATTTCTCCCAAATTTTCCCCAAATTTCACCCAGAATTTCTCCCCAATTCCCCCCAAATTTCCTTCCAAATTTCCTCCAAAATTTCCCAATTTTCCCCAAATTTACTCCTAAATTCCACCCAAATTTCCACCAATTTCTCCCCAAACTTTTCCCAAATTCACTCCAATTTCTCCCAAATTTTTCCCAAATTTTCCCAATTTCCCCCAAATTTCCTCCAAATTTTCCCTAAATTTCCTCCAAATCTTCCTTCAAATTTCCCCAAATTTCATCCCAAATTTCCCCCAAATTCTCCCAAATTTCCACCTAAATTTCCCCAAATTTTCCCAAATTTCCCCAAATTTCCCCCAAATTTTCCTTCAAATTTCACCCAAATTTCCCCAATTTCCCCAATTTCTTCAATTTTCCCACAATTCCCCAATTTTCCCAATTTTTCTCAAATTTCCTAAATTTTCCCCCATTCCCCCCAAATTCTCCTAAATTTTCCCCTAAATTTTCCTCAAATTTCCCCAAATCTCCCCAATTTCTCCAAATTTTCCCCAAATTTTCCTAAAATTCCCATCAAATTTCCTAATTTCCTTCAATTTCCCCAAATTTCCCCTAAATTTGCCCAAATTTCACCCAAATTTCCCCAAATTTTCCCCAAAATTTTCCCAAATTTCCCCAAATTTCTCCCCAAATTTCCTTCAAAATTTCCCCAAAATTTCCCAAATTTTCCCCCATTTTCCCCAAAATTTCCCCAAATTTTCCCATTTTCCCCAAATTCTCCCAGAATTTTCCCCTCATTTTCCCAAATTTCCCTCAATCTCGCCCCAAATTTCCGCAAATTTCCCAAATTTCCTTCAAATCTCCCCCAAATTTCCCAAATATTCCCCCATTTTTTCTCCCAAATTTCCCCAAAATTCCCCCAAATTTTCCCCTAAGTTTCACTAAATTTCCCCAAATTTCCCCCTAGATTTTCCCAAAATTTCACCAATTTTCCCCAAATTTCCTTCAAATTTCACCCAATTTCCCCCCATTTTTTCTCTCCAAATTCCATCAAATCCCCCAAATTTCCCCAAATTTTCCCCATTTTTTCCCCAAATTTCACCCAAATTTTCCCTAAATTTTCTTACAATTTCCTTCAAATTTCCTAAATTTTCCTCTTAATTTTCAATTTCCCCAATTTTCCTAAATTTCCCAAGATTTCCCCCAAATTTCCCCCAAATTCCCTAAATTTCCCCAAATTTTTCCCCCAATTTCCCAAATTTCCTTCAAATTCTCCCCAAATTTTCCGTATTTTCCCCAAAGTTCCCCCAAATTTCTCACAGAATTTCCTTCAAATTTCCCCAAATATCCCAAATTTCCTTTAATTCTCTCCAATTTTCCCCATTTTCTAAATTCCCTCCAAATTCCCCAAATTTCCCCCAATTTCCTTCAAATTTCCCCAAATTTCCCCTAAATGTTCCCAAATTTCCCCAATTTCACCCAAATTTCCCCAAATTTTCCCCCATTTCCCCCAAATTCCCAGAAATTTCCCCAATTTCCTTCAAATTTCCTCTAAATTTTCCCATAATTTCCCCCAAATTTCCCCCATTTTTCCCCCAAATTTCCACCAATTTCACCCAAAGTTTCTAATTTCCTTCTAAATTTTCCTCCCAAATCCCCCAAAATTTCCCAAATTTTCACCAATTTCACCCAAATTTTCCCCAAGTTTCCCCAAATTTTCCCCCATTTTTTCTCCCAAATTTCCCCAAATTCCCCAAATTTTCCCCCTAAATTTCCCCCAATTTCCTTCAAATTTCCCCAATTTTCCCAAATTTCCATCAAATTTCCTCAATTTCCTTCCAAATTTTCCCCAATTTCCTTCAAATCTCCCCAAATTTTCCCCCAAATTTCCCGAATTTCCTTCAAATTTCCCCAAATTTTCCACATTTTCCCCAAATTTTCCCCTCATTTTTCCCAAATTTCCCCAATTTCCATTTCAAATTTCCCCCAAAATTTTCCCTAAATTTTTCCGAAATTCTCCCAAATTTCCCCCATTTTTTCTCCCAAATTCTCCCAAATTTTCCCCCAAATTCCCCAGATTTTCCTTCAAATTTTCATCCAAATTTCTCCAAATTTTCCCCCATTTTCCCCCAAATTTTCCCCAAATTTCCCCATTTTTCCCCCAAGATTCCCCCAAATTTCATAAATTTCACTTCAAATTTCCCCCAAATATCCCAAATTTCCTTCAATTTTCCCCAAATTTTCCCCCATTTTGCTAAATTTCCCCAAATGTCCCCAAATTCCCCAAATTTCCCCCAATTTTCATTCAAATTTCCCCAAATTTCCCTAAATGTTCCAAATTTCCACCAATTTCCCCAAATCTCCCCCAGATTCCTAAATTTCCCCAGATTCTAAATTTCCCCTAATTTCTCATTAAATTTCCCGCAATTTCATTCAAATTCTCCCAAAATTTCTCCCAAATTTCCCCAAATTTTCCCCAAATTTTCCCATTTTTCCCCAAATTCATTAAATTTCCCCAAAATTCCCCAAATATTCCACCCATTTTCCCCAAATTTTCCCCCATTTTCCCCCAAATTCCCGAAATTTTCCCCAATTTCATTCAAATTTCCCCAAATTTCTCTAATTTCCTTCAAATTTCCCCAAATTTCTCCCAATTTCCTTCAAATTTCCTAAATTCTCCCTAATTTCACCCAAAGTTCTCGAATTTTCCTCAAATTTCCCCCAGATTTCCCCCATTTTTCCCAGATTCCCCCAAGATTTCCCCAATTTCCTTCAAGTTTCCCCAAGATTTCCTTCAAATTTCACCCTAAATTTCTAAATTTCCCCAAATTTCCCCAAATTTTCCCCCAAATTTTCCCATTTTTCCCCAAATTTCATTCAGAATTTCCCCAAATTCCCCCAAATTTTCCCCCATTTTTCCCCCAAATTCCCCAGATTTTCCCCAATTTCCTTCAAATTTCCCCCAAATTTCCCCAATTTCCTTCAAATTTCCCCCAAATTTCTCCCCAATTTCACCCAAATTCCCCAAATTCCCCAAATTTCACCTAAATTTCCTCCCATTTTTCCCCATTTTCCCCAAATTTCCCCCAAATTTCTAAATTTCCCCCATTTTTTCTCACAAATTTCCCCCAAATTCCCCCAAATTTTCCACCTAAATTTCACCCAATTTCCTTCAAATTTCCCCCAATTTTCCCCAAATTTCCATCAAATTTCCTCAATTTCCTTCAAATTTTCCCCCAATTTCCTTCAAATTTCCCCAAATTCCCCAAATTTCCCCCAAATTTCACCCAAATTTCTAAATTTTCCCCCAAATTCTCCCAAATATTCCCCCATTTTTTCCCCAAATTTCCCCCAAATTCCCCCCAAATTCCCCAAATTTTCCTCCCAAATTCCCCAATTTTCCCCCATTTTTCCCAAATTCCCCAAATTTACCCCAAATTTTCCCCAAATCCCCCAAATTCCCCAAATTTCCCCAGCCCCACCTGGATGTCGCTGAGCTCCCGCTAGAAACCTCCCGGCGATTTCGGGGCCGTTCTCCATCGTGGGAACCGCGTGCAGCTTTTGGGGGGGGCGGGGGGGGAAGTCAGGGACCCAAAACAGCCCGGGACCCCAAAAATATCCCCGGCACCCCAAAAATTAACAATGGGACCCCAAAATTAACAATGGGACCCCAAAATTTCTCCCGGGACCCCAAAAATATCCCTGGGAGCCCAAAAATGACAATAGGACCCCAAAAATGACAATGGGACCCCAAAAATATCCCTGGGACACCAAAATTAACAATGGGACCCGAAAAATGACACCGGGACCCCAAAATTAACCCAGGACCCCAAAAATATCCCCGGGACCGCAAAATTAACCCCGGGACCCCAAAATTAACAATGGGACCCCAAAAATGACAATGGGACCCCAAAATATCCCGGGACCCCAAAATTAACAATGGGACCCCAAAATGACACTGGGACCCCAAAAATAACCCCGGGACCCCAAAATTTCTCCCGGGACCCCAAAAATGACAATAGGACCCCAAAAATGACACTGGGACCCCAAAATTAACAATGGGAACCCAAAAATAACCCCGGGACCCCCAAAAATTACACTGGGACCCCAAAAATGACCCTGGGACCCCAAAATTAACCCTGGGACCCCAAAAATAACCCCGGGACATGAAAAAAACCCCGGGACCCCAAAATAACAATGGGACCCCAAAATTTCTCCCGGGACCCCAAAATTAACAATGGGACCCCAAAATAACCCTGGGACCCCAAAAATAACAATGGGACCCAAAAATATTCCCTGGGACCCCAAAATAACCCCGGGACCCCAAAAATGACACTGGGACCCCAAAAATAACCCCGGGACCCCAAAAATAACCCCGGGACCCCAAAATGACACCGGGACCCCAAAAATAACAATGGGACCCCAAAAATGACACTGGGACCCCAAAGATAACCCTGGTACCCCAAAATTAACCCCTGGGACCCCCAAAAATGACACTGGGACCCAAAAATATCCCCGGGACCCCAAAAATGACCCCAGGACCCCAAAAATGACACTGGGACCCCAAAATTAACCCCGGGACCCCAAAAATAACCCTGGGACCCCAAAAATGACACTGGGAACCCAAAAATGACACTGGGACCCCAAAATATCCCCGAGACCCCAAAAATGACAGTGGGACCCCAAAAATATCCCTGGGACCCCAAAATTAACAATGGGACCCCAAAATAACCCTTGGGACCCCAAAATTACACTGGGACCCCAAAATGACCCTGGGACCCCAAAATTAACCCTGGGACCCCAAAAATAACCCCCGGGACATGGAAAAAAAAACCCCCGGGACCCCAAAATAACAATGGGACCCCAAAATTTCTCCCGGGACCCCCAAAATTAACAATGGGACCCAAAATATTCCTGGGACCCCAAAATGACACTGGGACCCCCAAAAATAACCCCGGGACCCCAAAAATAACAATGGGACCCCAAAAATGACACTGGGACCCCAAAGATAACCCTGGTACCCCAAAAATGACCCCGGGACCCCCAAAAATGACACAGGGACCCCAAAATTGACCCTGGGACCCCAAAAACAGCCCCGGGACCCCAAAAATAACACTGGGACCCCAAAAATAACCCCTGGGACCCCAAAATATCCCCTGGGACCCCAAAAACAACAATGGGACCCCAAAAATGACACGGGGACCCCAAAACTGAGACTGGGAACCCAAAAACAACCCCGGGACCCCCAAAAATATCCCCGGGACCCCAAAATTGACACTGGGACCCCAAAAATATCCCGGGACCCCAAAATATCCCGGGACCCCCAAAAACAACCCCGGGACCCCAAAATATCCCTGGGACCCCAAAATTGACACTGGGACCCCAAAATAACCCTGGGACCCCAAAATATCCCCGGGACCCTCAAAACAGCCCTGGGACACCAAAAACAGCCCCCGGACCCCAAAAATAACAATGGGACCCCAAAATATCCTCGGGACCCCAAAATGACACCGGGACCCCAAAATTGACCCTGGGACCCTAAAATATCCCCATGGACCCCAAAATTAAAAATGGGACCTCCTAAAACAGCCCCGGGACCCCAAAATATTCCCCAGGACCCCAAAATAGCACTGGACCCCCAAAATATCTCCGGGACCCCAAAATTAACACTGGGACCCCAAAAATAACCCCCGGGACCCCCAAAATAACACAGGACCCCCAGGACTCCCAAAAATCCCCCAAAATCCCAAAGCTGCTCCTGGAACAGCATCTCCTCCACGGGACACTCTAAACCCAAAACCCCAAATTCTCCCCAGACCCCAAACCCCAAACCCCCGGGACCCCAGGACCCCTAAACCTCCCCAGGACCCTCGAACCTGCTCCTCGGGAGACGGTCTCCCCACGGGACACCCCCAACCTTTCCCCAAATCCACTCTCAAACCCCAGAACCCCAAATTCTCCCTATCAACTCTCCACTCCCATAAACCCCAGACCCCCAGGACCCCCAGGACCCTCAAATCCCCCAAACCCCCCAAACCCCCCAGGACCCCCCCAAAATCCCAGACCTGCTCTCGTAGAGGATCTCGCCCACGGGACACACCAAACCCCTCCCCAAAATCCACCCTAAACCCCCAGAACCCCAAATTCTCCTCAGACCCCAAAACCCCCATAAACCTCAGACCCCCAGGACTCCCCAAACCCCCCCAGGACCCCCAAAATCCCGAACCTGCTCCTGGTAGAGGATCTCCCCACGGACACCCCAAACCCATAAAACCCCAAATTCTCCCCCAGACCCCAAATCCCCATAAACCCCAGACCCCTAGGACCCCCCAGGACCCCCAAACCCCCCAGAACCCCCAAAATCCCAAACCTGCTCCTCGTAGAGAATCTCCCCCACGGGACACACCAAAACTTTCCCCAAAATCACCCCAAACCCCCAAACCCCCACTCCCTATAAACCCCAGACCCCCGGACCCCCAAACCCCCTAGGACCCCTGGGACCCCCAGACCTGCTCCTGGTAGAGCATCTCCCCCACGGGACACCCCAAACCCCCTCCCCAAAATCCACCCCAAACCCCCAAATTCTCCCCCACAACCCCAAATCCCCCAAACCCCCCGGGACCCCCAAGCCCCCAGACCCCCCAAACGCCCCAGGACCCCCTAAAATCCCAAACCTGCTCCTGGTAGAGGATCTCCCCACGGGACACCCCAAACCCCATAAACCCCAAATCCCCAGGACCTCCAAACCCCCAAATTCTCCCCCAGACCCCAAAACCCCCAAACCCCCGGGACCCCCAAGCCCCCAGAGTCCCCCAGGACCCCCAAAATCCCGAACCTGCTCCTGGTAGAGGATCTCCCCACAGGACACACCAAACCCCCAAACCCCAAACCCCCAGGACGCTCTCAGGACCCCCAAACCCCCACTCCCCAGACCCCCAGACCATCCAGGACCCCCAAACCCCCACTCCCCAAACCCCCAGGACCCTTCAGGTTCCCCAAACCCCCCAGGACCCCCAACCCCCCCAAACCCCAGGACCCCCGAACCTGCTCCTCGTGGAGGATCTCCACAGCAGGACACACCAAACCCCCATGAACCCCAAACCCCCAGACCCTCAAATTCTCCCCACAACCCCCACTCCCCATAAACCCCAGACCCCCAGGACCCCCTAAACCCCCCCAAGACCCCAAACCCCAGGACCCCCCAAAATCCCAAACCTGCTCCTCATGAGGGATCTCGCCTGAGGACACACCAAACCCCATAAACCCCAAACCCCCAGGACCCCAAAACCCCCAGAACCCCACAAACCCCAAATTCTCCCCCACAACCCCCCTACTCCCCATAAACCCCCAGACCCCCCCAGGACCCCCAGGACCCCCCCAAACCCCCGGGACCCCCCAAAATCCCAGACCTGCTCCTCGTAGAGGATCTCCCCACGGGACACACCAAAACTTTCCCCAAAATCCACCCCAAACCCCTCAGACCCCCAAATCCACGTGGGACCCCTAAGCCCCTAGACACCCTACGACCCCCAGGACCCCCAAAATCCCGAACCTGCTCCTGGTAGAGGATCTCCCCACGGGACACCCCAAACCCCATAAACCCCAAACCCCAGGACCCTTCAGGACCCCCCAAACCCCCCAGGACCCCCAACCCCCCCCAAACCCCCGGGACCCCCCGAACCCCCCAGGACCCCCAAACCCCCCAGGACCCTCAAACCCCCCAAAACCCCCGACGACCCCCCAAATCCCGAACCTGCTCCTCGAAGAGCATCTCCCCACAGGACACCCCAAACCCCATAAACCCCAAACCCCCAGGACCCCCAAAACCCCAGAACCCCCAAACCCCAAATTCTCCCCACAACCCCCTACTCCCCATAAACCCCAGACCCCCCAGACCCCCAGGACCCCCAAAATCCCGAACCTGCTCCTGGTAGAGGATCTCCCCCACGGGACACACCACGCAGGCCGTGCCTGCCCTGAACATCTCCGCAGCCGCCCCGCCCGCAGCGCGCCCAGCACGGCGCCCATGGGCAGCGGCGCCTCGCGCACCGCGAACTCCCCCTGGGGGGAAATTTGGGGGGGTCGGGGGGGCAGGGGGATGGGGAGGGTGTGCGCCCGTTCCCATCCCCCAACCCACCCCGAACTGGTCCTGATAAAAATTTGGGGGTTTTGGGGGATTTTCGGAGGGATGTGCGCCCTGTTCCCATCCCCCATTCACCCCGAACTCCCCTGGGGGAAAATTTGGGGGGTCGGGGGGCTGGGGGCTGGGGGAGGGTGTGCCCGCTCTGTGCCCATCCCCCAACCCACACCGAACTGGTCCTGATAAAAATTTGGGGGTTTTGGGGGTTTTAGGGAATTTTGGGAGGGATGTTCCACCCGTTCCCATCCCCCCAACCCGCACCGAACTCCCCTGGAGGCAATTTGGGGTCGGGGGCGGGGATGGGGAGGGGTGTGCCCCTGTGCCCATCCCCCAACCCACCCCCGAACTCGCCCTGATAAAAATTTGGGGGTTTTGGGGGATTTTGGGGGTTTTCGGAGGGATGTTCCACCCGTTCCCATCCCCCAACCCACCGCGAACTCCCCTGGGGGGAAAATTTGGGGGGGTCGGGGGGCTGGGAATTTGGGGAGGGTGTACCCCCGTGCCCATCCCCCAACCCACCCTGAACTCGCCCTGATAAAAAAATTTGGGGGGTTTGGGGGGGTTTTGGGGGATTTTAGGGGAGGGATGTTCCACCCTGTTCCCATCCCCCAACCCGCACCGAACTCCCCCCTGGGGGAATTTGGGGTCGAGGGGGGCAGGGGATGGGGAGGGCGTGCCCTCCTGTGCCCATCCCCCAACCCACCCCGAACTGGTCCTGATAAAAAATTTGGGGTTTTGGGGGTTTTGGACGGATGTTCCACCCCGTTCCCATCCCCATTCACCCCGAACTCCCCTGGAAGCAAATTTGGGGGTCAGGGGAGATGGGGGGAGGGTGCGGCCCCCGTGCCCATCCCCCCAACCCGCACCGAACTCGTCCTGATACCGAATTTGGGGGTTTTGGGAGTTTTGGGGGAATTTTCGGAGGGATGTTCCACCCTGTTCCCATCCCCATTCACCCCAAATTCGCCCTGGGGAAATTTGGGGGTCGGGGGGGCTGGGGAGTGGGGAGGGTGTGCGCCCCGTGCCCAGTCCCCAACCCACCCCGAATTGGTCCTGATAAAAATTTGGGGATTTGGGGGTTTTGGGGGTTTTCGGAGGGATGTTCCACCCGTTCCCATCCCCATTCACCCCAAATTCGCCCTGGGGGATTTTGGGGGCTCTGGGGGGGCTGGGGGAGGGGTGTACCCCCTATGCCCATCCCCCAACCCACCCCGAACTCGCCCTGATACAGAATTTTGGGATTTGGGGGATTTTGGGGGCTGGGGAGAGTGTGCCCATCCCCATTCACCCCGAACTCCCCTGGGGAAATTTGGGGGTCGGGGGGATTTGGGGGGGATGGGGAGGTGTACCCCCTGTGCCCATCCCCCAACCCACCCTGAACTGGTCCTGATAAAAATTTGGGGGTTTGGGGGGTTTTAGAGGGATTTTCGGAGGGATGTTCCACCCCGTTCCCATCCCCCATTCACCCCGAACTCCCCTGGGGAGATTTTGGGGGTCTGGGGGATTTTGGGGATTTTTGGGAGGGGCGTCCCCCCCACAGCCGGGGCTCACGGGATGTGGCAGAGAGACCCCAAAAATCCCCAAAATCCCCAAAATCCCCCCAAATCCTCCCAAAATCATTCCCGGACCCCCAAATTCCCCAAATCCTCCCCAAATCCTCCCTAAATCCTCCCTAAAATCCCCTAAATCCCCCCAAAATCCCCCAAATCCCCCCCAAATCCCCCAGACCCCCAAATCCCCCAAAATCCCCCCAAATCCCCCAAATCCCCCAGCCCCCTAAATCCCCAAAATCCTCAATTCCCTCCACTAGACCTCCAAATCTCTGAATCCCCCCTAGCTCTACAAATCCCCACAAGTCCCTCTAAATCCCCTAAGTTTCCCCCAGACCTATCAGACTTCCACCCCAAATCCCCTCAAATCCCCTCAAAATCCCTCTAAAATCCCCAGCCCCCAAGATCCCCTAAATCCCCCTAAATCTCTCAAATTCTGCAGACCCCTAAGCCTCCAGTCTCCCCAAATCCCCCACCAGATCTCTGGATCCCCCAAATCCCCCATTTCTAGATTCCCCACTTCCCCCAGACCCCCAAGTCCCCCAAATCCCCGCCCGGTACCCACTGCTGGACTAGCTCCAGCAGGCTCTGCCGCGTCACCCCCGGCAGGATCAGCCCGTCCAGGGGGCGTCACCAGCTCCAGCCCTGGGGAGGGGAGGGGTCAGCCCTGAGACCACCGGGAACCCCAAAAACCGCTCCGGGACC
The DNA here is from genome assembly GCA_034336685.1 of Luscinia luscinia. Lineage (NCBI taxonomy): Eukaryota > Metazoa > Chordata > Aves > Passeriformes > Muscicapidae > Luscinia > Luscinia luscinia. The sequence goes on along the minus strand of JAKWBO010000180.1, from coordinate 13,331 downwards.
CCCCAAAAACCCCCGGGACCCTCAGAAACTGCCCTGGGACCCCAAGAAACCGCCCCGGGACCCCCAAAACCGCCCAGGACCCCCAAAACTGTCCTGGGAGCCCCAAAACCCACCCGGGACCCCAAAAACTCCCCTGGGACCCCCAAAAACCGCCCCGGGACCCCCAAAAACCCCAGACCCCCGGCAGGATCAGCCCCGTCCGGGGGGGGCGTCACTAGCCTCCAGCCCTGGGGGGGGGAGGGTCAGCCCTGAGACCACCGGGACTCCCCAAAAACCCCTGGGACCCCCGAAAACCGCCCCGGGACCCCAAAAACTGTCCGGGACCCCTAAACTCCCCGGGGACCCCTAGAAACTGTCCCGGGACCCCCCAAAAAACCGCCCAGGGACTCCCAAAAATCCTCTGGGACTCCAAAAACTCCTTCGGGACCCCCGAAATCCCCCAGGACCCCCAAAAACCGCCCCCAGGGACCCCAAACACCGCCCTGGGAGCCCTAAAAACCCCGGGAGCCCCAAAATCCCCCAATTCCCCTCTGGACCCCCAATCCCCCCTTAAATCCCCAAACTCCCAAAAACCCCTCAAATCCCCAAAGTCCCCCTGGACCCCAAATCCCCAAATTGCCCCCTAAACTCCCCCAAATTTCCCAAATTCCACAAACACCCCAGGCTCCCCAAGGACCCGATCCTGCAGATTCCCCTAGATTCCTGACCACCCATTTCCCCTAAATCCCTAAGAATCCCCAGGTTCTCACCAGTTCCCAGATCCTCAAGCCCCCCAAGTCCCATAAGCCCCCAAGACCCCCAAGGCCCCCCAGTTCCCCCAGAGCTCCCCAAGATCCCCAGATCATCCCAAAATTCCCCAAGGAGTTCCCCAGGTTTCCCCATTGCCTTTGTGGGCATGAACAGGTTCATGGTGCCTCTAAAACCCCAGATTCTCCTTCTGGACCCCCAAAGATCCCCCAAATCCCCCCAAACCCCCGGCCCCTCCAGAGCCCCAAATTCCTCCAAATTCCCAAAAGGCCCCCAAATTTCCCCACTGCCCCTAGATTCTCCCCCAAATCCCCCAAATCACCCAAATCCTCCCCAGATTCCCCCCATATCCCTCAAATCCCCCCCAAACCCACACCCAGCCTCCCCCAGACCCCCAAATTCCCCAAAATTCCCAAAATTTCCCAAATTTCCCCGTACCCCCTTGTGGGCGCTCCCAGAGCACGAACAGGTTCATGGTGCCCCCAAAACCCCCCCAAAACCCCCAAAACCCCAAAACCCCAAACCCTCCAAACCCCTAAATTCCCCCTGGACCCCCAAATTCCCCAAATTCCCCAAAATTCCCAAAATTCCCCGTACCCCCTTGTGGGGCGGCTCCCAGAGCACGAACAGGTTCATGGTGCCCCCAAAACCCCCTGAAATTCCCCCTGGACCCCCAAATCCCTCCCTGCACCCCCCCAAATACCCCCAAATCCTCCCAAATTCCCCAAACCCCCCAAAATTCCCAATTTCCCCGTACCCCCCTTGTGGGCGCTCCCAGAGCACGAACAGGTTCATGGTGCCCCCAAAAACCCCCAAAAACCCCAAAAACCCCCAAACCCCTCCAAACCCCCCAGCTCCCCCAGCCCCCAAATCCTCCCCAAATGCCCCCAAAATTCCAAAATTCCCAAATTTCCCCCATGCCCCCTTGTGGTCGCTCCCAGAGCACTGAACAGGTTCATGGTGCCCCCAAAAACCCCAGAAATTCCCCCCTGGACCCCCAAATCCCCCCCAAATCCCCTCCAAACCCCCCCAGCCCCCTAAAAACCCCAAATTCTCCTTCTGGACCCCCAAATCCCCCAAAATCCCCCAATCCCCCAAATTCTCCCCAAATTCCCCCTAAATTCGCCAAATTCCCCAAATACCCCCAAATTCCCCCTGGACCCCCCAATTCCCACCCAAATCCCCAGAATCCCCCAAATCCCCCAAATTCCTACAAATCCTCCCCAAAACCCCCCAAAATTCCCCAAATTCCCCATGCCCCTTGTGGGCGCTCCCAGAGCACGAACAGGTTCATGGTGCCCCCAAAACCCTCCAAAAGCCCCCAAAACCTCCCAAAAAACCCCCAAATCCCCCCAAATCCTCCCCAAATTCCCCAAAATTTCCCAAAAAACCCCAAATTTCCCCCGTACCCCCCTTGTGGGCGCTCATAGAGCACGATCAGGTTCATGGTGCCCCAAAACCCCCAAAAACCCCAAATTCTCCTTCTGGACCCCCAAAATCCCCCAAATCCCCCCAAACCCCCAGCCCCTCCAGAGCCCCCAAATTCCCTCCAAATTCCCAAAAAACCCCCAAATTTCCCCCGTACCCCCAAATTCCCCCAAATCCCCCCAAATCACCCAAATCCTCCCGAATTCCCCCCATATCCCTCAAATCCCCCCCAAACCCACACCAGCCCCCCCGGACCCCCCAAATTCCCCCAAAATTTCCCAAAATTTCCCAAAAATTCCCCGTACCCCCTTGTGGGCGCCCAGAGCACGAACAGGTTCATGGTGCCCCCAAAACCCCCAAAAACCCCCAAATCCCCCCAAATCCCCCCAAAACCCCTCCAAACCCCCCAGCCCCCAAAATTCCAAAATTTCCCAAATTTCCCGTACCCCCTTGTGGTCGCTCCCAGAGCACGAACAGGTTCATGGTGCCCCAAAAACCCCCAAAATCCCCCAAAAACCCCTCAAATCCCCCAAAACCCCTCAAATCCCCCAAATCCTCCCAAATTCCCCCAAAATTCCCAAAAATTCCCAAATTTCCCGTACCCCTTGTGGGCGCTCCCAGAGCACGAACAGGTTCATGGTGCCCCCAAAAAACCCCAAAATCCCCTCAAACCCCCCAGCCCCCCAGCCCCCAAATCCTCCCCCAAACCCCCAAAATTTCCCAAAAACCCCAAATTCCCCGTACCCCCCTTGTGGGGCGCTCCCAGAGCACGAACAGGTTCATGGTGCCCCCAAAAACCCCCAAAACCCCCGCAGATCCCCTCCAAACCCCCAAATTCCCCCTGGACCCCCAAATTCCCCCAAAATTCCCAAAAATTCCCAAATTTCCCGAGTACCCCCTTGTGGCCGCTCCCAGAGCACGAACAGGTTCATGGTGCCCACCTCGGTCAGGAGCCGCTCGGGGCCGTGCAGCCACAGCACCTGCTAGCAGCCCCGGGCCCGGGCGGCCTCCTGCAACTCCAGGCACGGCCCGTAGTTCCTGGGCGCCCCAAAATGTCCCAAAAATGTCCCAGAATCACCCCAAAAAATCCCAAAAAATCCGACCCAAAACAGCCAGTACAGACCCAAAAACGCAAAAAAAGCCCCAAAACAGCCACAAAAGTCCAGCCCTGGGCGGCTCACTGCAGCTCAGGCACGACCCAGGAGTTCCTGGGGCGCCCCAAAAGTGTCCCAAAATCACCCCAAAATGTCCCAGAAATATCCCAGAATCACCCCAAAAATCCGACCCAAAAACCCCCCAAAAACCCCGAAAAACCCCAAAAAACACCCCAAAACCCCAAAACCTGCCCCAAACCAGCCCAAAAGCCCCCAGAAGCACAACCAAAAGCCCTAAAAATGTCCCAAAATCACCTCAAAAAATCCCAAAAAATCCGACCCAAAACAACCAGGAAAACCCCAAAAGCCCCAAAAACTCCCCAAAACAGCCCCAAATTCCAGCCCAGGGCGGCTCCTGCAGCTCAGGCACGGCCCATAGTTCCTGGGAAATAGCCCCCAAAATGCCCCAAAATGTCCCAAAATATCCCAAAAATCCCAAAAATCCCAAAATCCGACCCAAAACAGCCCAAAACAACCAGAGAAAACCCCAAAAACTGCCACAAAAACCGCAAAAACAGCCCCAAAACCCCAAAACCAACCCCAAAAACAGCCCAAAATATCCCAGAATCAGCCAAAAAAATCCCGTCCCAAAAATACCCAGAACAACCCCAAAAAACCCAAAAATCCCCAAAAATATCCCAAAAAAGCCCCAAAAAACCCCAAAAAAGCCCCCAAAATCCAGCCCTGGGCGGCTCCTGCAGCTCCAGGCACGGCCCAGAGTTCCTGGAAGCCCCAAAAATGTCCCAAAATGTCCCAGAATCACCCCAAAAACAGCCAAAAAATCCCAAAAAATCCGACCCAAAACAGCCCAAAACAACCAGAGAAAACCCCAAAAAAGCCCCCAAAACCCCAAAACTGTCCCAAAAACAGCCCAAAAATATCCCAAAATCAGCCCAAAAAAATCCCAACCCAAAAATACTCAGAACAGACCCAAAAGCCCCAAAAAACCCCCAAAAATCCCCAAAAAAACCCCCAAAAAATCCCAAAAAAAGCCCCAAAAAAACCCCAAAAAAAGCCCCAAAAACGCCCCAAAACCCAGCCCAGGGCGGCTCCTGCAGCTCCAGGCACGGCCCAGAGTTCCTGGGGATCCCAAAAATGTCCCAAAATGTCCCAGAATCACCCCAAAAAATCCCCAAAAATCCGACCCAAAAACAGCCCAAAACAGCCAGAGAAAACCCCAAAACACACAGAACAGACCCCAAAAAACCCAAAAAAACCCGAAAAAAGCCTAAAAAACCCCTAAAAAACCCCAAAAACCAGCCCCAAAAACAACCCCAAAATATCCCAAAATCAGCCAAAAATCCACCCCAAAAACATCCAGTAGAGACCCAAAAACCCAAAAAATCCAAAAAGCCCTAAAAATCCCTAAAAAAACCCCCAAAAAAGCCCCAAAAAACCCCAAAAAACCCCAAAAAAAACCCCAAACCAGCCCAAAAATCCCAAAACCCAACCAAAACCAGCCCAAAAATATCCCAAAAACAGCCAAAAAAATCCCATCCCAAAAATACCCAGTACAGACCCCAAAAAACACCAAAAAACCCCAAAAAATCCCAAAACAGCCCCAAAATCCAGCCCCGGGTGGAGTCCTGCAGCTCCAGGCACGGCCCAGAGTTCCTGGGCGCCCCAAAAATGTCCCAAAAACAGCCCGAAAATATCCCAGAAATATCCCAAAAAAATCCAAAAAAAAATCCGACCCAAACCAGCCCAAAACAACCAGAGAAAACCCCAAAAAAAGACCCCCAAAACCCCAAAACTGTCCCAAAAACAGCCCAAAATATCCCAGAATCAGCCAAAAAAATCCTATCCCAAAATACCCAGGACAACCCCAAAAAATCCCCAAAAATCCCCAAAAAAATCCCAAAACCAGCCCCAACAACCAGCCCCAAACCAGCCCAAAAAACCCAAAAACCAAAACCCAAAAACAGCCCAAAATATCCCAAAAAAACCCCAAAAATAACCCATCCCAAAAATACCCAGAACAACCCCAAAAAACTCCCAAAAAATCCCCCCAAAAAAATCCCAAAAAAACCCCCAAAAATCCGAAAAACCAGCCCCAAAAACCCCAAAAACGCCCCAAAATCCAGCCCAGGGCGGCTCCTGCAGCTCCAGGCACGGCCCAGAGTTCCTGGGCGCCCCAAAAATGTCCCAAAATCACCCCAAAAATATCCCAGAAATATCCGACCCAAAACAACCAGAGAAAACCCCAAAAACCCCAAAAACACCCCAAAACCCCAAAACAGGCCCAAAAACCCCAAAAAATCCCAAAACCCAGCCCCAAACCATCCCAAAAAACCCAAAAACCAAAAAACCAAAACCAGTCCAAAAATATCCCAAAATCAGCCAAAAATCCCACCCCAAAAACATCCAGTACAGACCCAAAAATCCCAAAAAACCCAAAAAACCCCCAAAAAACCCCAAAAATATCCCAAAATCAGCCAAAAAAATCCCATCCCAAAAACACCCAGTAGAGACCCAAAAAAAACCCCAAAAAACCCCCAAAAAGCCAAAAAAGCCCCCAAAAAGCCCCAAAATCCAACCCAGGGCGGCTCCTGCAGCTCCAGGCACGGCCCAGAGTTCCTGGGAACCCCAAAATGTCCCAAAACAGCCCAAAAAAATCCGACCCAAAAACCCCAAAAACCCCAAAAACCCCAAAAAGCAGCCCCAAAAACCCCAAAAAAACCCCAAAAAACCTAAAAAATCCCCAAAACCAGCCCCATGAAAGCCCAAAAGTATCCCAAAATCAGCCCAAAAGTCCACCCCAAAAGCATCCAGTACGGACCCAAAAGGCCCACTCCAAAAGGCCAAAAAATCCCAAGAACCAACCCCAAAAACCAGCCCCAAACCAGCCCAAAAGGCCCAAGACCAAGAGCCAAAACAGCCCAAAATATCCCAAAATCAGCCAAAAAAAAGACCGACCAAAAACCCCAAAACCACCCCAAAAAGAGCCCGAAAAAGCCAGCCCTAAAGACCCCAGAGTCAGTTTAAAGGCCCCAAAGATATCCCAAGATCTGTGAAAAGATCCGTCACAAAAGTATATCGGTGCGGACCCAAAAGGCCAAGAAGATGCCAAGATCGTTTCCAGAAGATTCGACCCAGAACATTTAAAAAGTACCAAAAAAGACAACAAAAAGGCCCAAGACCAACCCCAAAGACTAGTCCAAAGACAGTCCCAAAGATCAGGCCAGAAAAAGCAGTAGAAAAGATGTCCCCAAAGAGCCCCAAGAGCACAAAAGCCTCAAAAACAGCCCAAAAAATATCCCAAAATCAGTAAGAAAGATCCCACCCCTAAAAATACCCGGTACGGACCTCCAAAAAGAACCAAGAAAACCTAAAAGGCCCAGAAATGGCCCAAAAACCCAAAAATATCCCAAAAATCAGTAAAGAAATCCCATCCCAAAATACCAGTACGGACCCAAAAGCCCCAAAAAACCGAAAAAATTCCAAATAAACCCCAAAAAGCCTCAAAAACTGCTCAAAAATATCCCAAAATCAGTAAAATCCCACCCCAAAACACCCAGTGAGACCCAAAAAACCCCAAAAACCCCAAAAAAGCCAAAAAAGCCCCAAAACAGCCCCAAAATCCAGCCTAGGCGGCTCCTGCAGCTCAGAACGCGACCAGAGTTCCTGGGGACTCCCAAAAATGTCCCAAAAATATCCCAAAAAATCCGACCCAAAAACCCCAAAACAACCAGAAAACCCCAAAAAAGCCCCAAAAACCCCAAAAAACCAGCCCGAACCAGCCCAAAAAACCCAAAACCCAACCAAAAGCAGCGAAAAATATCCCAAAAAAATCCCCAAAACAGCCAAAAAAATCCGAGCCCAAAAACCCCAAAAACCCAAAAACCCCCAAACCCCAAAAACCAGCCCCCAAAACCACCCAGAACGGACCGAAAAGGCCCGAAAAGGCCGAGAAAAGTAGAAAAGGCCCCCAGAGGCCCAAAAGGCTCAGTGTGGAGACCCCAAGGTTCTAAAGGATTCCCCAAGGAATCCCAGAAAGAAGCTCAGTGCTTCAATGGGTTCCCAAAAATGCTCAAGAAAAACCCCCAAAGGCACGAGTGTACTTTAAGGTTCCCAAGGCTCAAGATCACCACAAGGCTCAGAGGACCCCAGGGCCGGATGTTGCTTTAGGAGTTCCCAAGAAAAGAGCCAAGAGATCTCGATGTGAAACCCCAAAATTCCCAAGAGTTCCAAAAATCCCAAAAATCTCAGTGTGCCCCAGGGTTACAAAGCTGAAAAAAACCCCAAGAATTCCAAAATTCCCCAAGAATTTCCCAAAAAAACTCAATGTACCCCAAAGATTTCACGAAAAAATCCCAAAAACCTCAATATGCCCCAAAATTCCCAAAATTCCCAAAAATTCCCAAAAATTCCCCCAAAAAAGGACACAGTGGTCACTCAGAGGGTCACTCAGGGTCACTCAGGGTCACTCAGAGGTCGCTCAGTGGTCACTCAGGGTCACTCACTGGTCCTCCAGGGTCACTCCGAGGGTCACTCAGGGTCACTCACTGGTCACTCACTGGTCACTCAGGGTCACTCAGGGTCACTCCAGAGGTCACTCAGTGGTCACTCACTGGGTCACTCAGTGGTCACTCAGTGGTCACTCCAGGGTCTCTCAGGGTCACTCAGGGTCACTCAGGGGTCTCTCAGGGTCACTCACTGGTCACTCAGTGGTCACTCAGTGGTCACTCAAGGGTCACTCAGGGTCTCTCAGGGTCACTCAGGGTCTCTCAGGGTCACTCACTGGTCACTCAGGGGTCACTCAGTGGTCACTCACTGGTCACTCACTGGTCACTCCAGGGTCACTCAGGGTCACTCAGGGTCTCTCAGGGTCACTCAGGGTCTCTCAGGGTCACTCACTGGTCACTCAGTGGTCACTCAGTGGTCACTCACTGGTCACTCAGGGTGTCACTCAGTGGTCACTCACTGGTCACTCACTGGTCACTCAGGGTCACTCACTGGTCACTCACTGATCACTCAGGGTCACTCAGGGTCACTCAGTGGTCAGTGGTCACTCAGTGGTCACTCAGTGGTCACTCAGGGTCACTCAGGGTCACTCAGTGGTCACTCAGTGGTCACTCACCCGCCCAGCTTGCAGTGTCCGGCGCCGCCCGACTAAGGCAGCCAGCGTGTCACTCACTGGTCACTCACTGGTCACTCAGGGTCACTCACTGGTCACTCAGGGGTCACTCAGTGGTCACTCACTGGTCAGTGGTCACTCAGGGTCAGTGGTCAGTGGTCACTCACCCGCCCAGCTTGCAGTGTCCGGCGGCCGCCCGGCCAGGCGCTAGCGTGTCACTCACTGGTCACTCACTGGTCACTCAGGGTGAGTCAGTGATCACTCAGTGGTCACTCAGGGTCACTCACTGGTCACTCAGGGTCACTCAGGGTCACTCAGTGGTCACTCAGTGGTCAGTGGTCACTCCACCCGCCCAGCTTGCAGTGTCCGGCGCCGCCCGGCCAGGCAGCGCGCGTGTCACTCACTGGTCACTCACTGGTCACTCAGTGTCACTCACAGCTCACTCATTGGTCAGTGGTCACTCAGGGTGAGTCAGTGATCACTCAGGGTCACTCAGTGGTCAGTGGTCACTCAGTGGTCACTCTGGTCACTCACCCGCCCAGCTTGCAGTGTCCGGGCGCCGCCCGGCCAGTAGCGTGTCACTCACTGGTCACTCACTGGTCACTCACTGGTCACTCAGTGGTCACTCAGCTCTCACTGATCACTCAGGGTGAGTCAGTGGTCACTCAGGGTCACTCAGGGTCACTCAGGGTCACTCAGGGTCACTCACTGGTCAGTGGTCACTCAGTGGTCACTCAGTGGTCACTCACCCGCCCAGCTTGCAGTGTCCGGCGCCGCCCGGCCAGGCGCGCGCATGTCACTCACTGGTCACTCACTGGTCACTCACAGCTCACTGATCACTCACTGGTCACTCAGGGTGAGTCAGGGTCACTCAGTGATCACTCACTGGTCACTCAGGGTCACTCAGGGTCACTCAGTGGTCAGTGGTCAGTGGTCACTCAGTGGTCAGTGGTCACTCACCCGCCCAGCTTGCAGTGTCCGGCGCCGCCCGGCCAGTAGCGCGTGTCACTCACTGGTCACTCACTGGTCACTCAGGGTCACTCACTGGTCACTCAGGGTCACTCAGGGTCACTCACTGGTCACTCAGGGTCACTCACTGGTCACTCAGGGTCACTCAGGGTGAGTCAGTGATCACTCAGGAGTCACTCAGGGTCACTCAGTGGTCACTGGTCAGTGGTCAGTGGTCAGTGGTCACTCACCCGCCCAGCTTGCAGTGTCCGGCGCCGCCCGACCAGGCGCGCGCGTGTCACTCACTGGTCACTCACTGGTCACTCAGGGTCACTCAGGGTCACTCACTGGTCACTGGTCACTCAGTGGTCACTCACTGGTCACTCAGGGTCACTCAGTGGTCAGTGGTCAGTGGTCACTCACCCGCCCAGCTTGCAGTGTCCGGCGCCGCCCGGCCAGGCGCGCGCGTGCCGCGGGTCCGCCAGGAGCCGCACGGGGCCGAAGCCGCCGGGGAAGTACGGCCCGACCGGGCAGAGCAGCACGAACAGCAGCGCCTGCGAGGGGGGCGCCACGCCCAGCGTGGGCTGGGCACCCCAAAATATCCAAAATTATCCAAAATTATCCGAAATCACCCCAAAAATCCGCCCCAAAATCTCCGTGGGAAACAGGGACCGACCGAGCAGAGCAGGACAAGGAGGAGAGTCAGGGACCCCAAAATAACCCCAAAAATCCACCCAAAATTAACCTGAAATAGCCCCAAAATAACCCCAAAATCCACCTCAAAATCCACCCAAAATAACCCCAAAAATAAACCCAAAAATCACCCCAAAAATCCGCCCAGGAATAGCCCAAAATAAACCTAAAATCACCCAAAATCCACCCTGAAATCACCCCAAAAATCCATCCCAAATCCACCCTGAAATCATCCCAAAAACATCCCAAAATCCAACCTGAAATCACCCCAAAATAACCCCAAAATAACCCCAAAATAACCTCAAAATAAACCCAAAATCACCCCAAAAATCCGCCCCAAAATAACCCAAAATAAATCTACAATCACTCCAAAATCCACCCTGAAATCACCCCAAAAACCATCCCAAAATCCATCCTAAAATAACCCCCAAAATAACCCCAAAATAACCTAAAAATAATCCCAAAATAACCCCAAAATCCACCTCAAAATCTACCCCAAAATACCCCAAAATAAACCTAAAATCACTCCAAAATCCACCCAGAAATCGTCCCAAAAATCACCCAAAACCATCCCAAAATCACCCCAAAATCATCTCCAAAATAACCCCAAAATCCACCTCAAAATCCACCCAAAATCACCCAAAATCACCCCAAAAATCCGCCCCAAAATCACCCAAAATAAATCTACAATCACCCCAAAATCCACCCTGAAATCACCCCAAAAATCACTCCAAAATCCACCGTGAAATCATCCCAAAAACATCCCAAAATCCACCCAAAATAATCCCAAAATAACCCCAAAATAACCTCAAAATAATCTCAAAATAATCTCAAAATAACTCCAAAATCCACCTCAAAATCCACCCAAAATAACCCCAAAATCCACCCAGAAATACCCCAAAATAACCCAAAAAATAACCCCAAAATCACCCTAAATAATCAAAATAATCCCAAAATAACCCAAAAAAAAAATCCCAAAATCATCCCAAAATCAACCCAAAATAACCCAAAATTAACCTGAAATAGCCCCAAAATAACCCCAAAATCCACCCGAAATTAACCCAAAATAACCCCAAATAACCCCAAAAATCCGCCCCAAAATCACCCAAAATGCAGAGAGCGCCTCGGGGAGTCTCGGGAACCCGAACCCCAAAAATCCCCCAAAAATCCCCAAAAATCCCTCCAAAAATGCCGAAAATCCCAAAAATCCCCAAAAATCCCCCAAAATCCCCAAAAAATCCCCCCAAAATCCCATCCAGGACCCCCCAAAATCCCCCAAATCCCCCAAATCCCCGAAATGCCTTCCAGGACCCCCAAATTCCATCCAAAATCCTGAAAATCCCCTAGAAAATCCCCAAAAAATCCCCAAAAATCCCCAAAAAAATCCTAAAAATCCCCAACCCCAAAATTCCCCAAAAATCCTCAAAATCCTCTCAAAAATCCCCCAAATCTCCCCTAAATTCCTTCCAGGACCCCCCAAATTCCTCTAAAATCCCTGGACCCAAAATCCCCCAAAAATCCCGAAACAAAAATACCCAAAATCTAAATCTCCCAAATCTCCCAAAAAATCCCATCCAGGACCCCCAAAATCCCCCAAATTTCCACAGGACCCCCAAATTCGCACCTCGGTGCCGAGTGAAGACCGGCCGTATGCAGAGGCTGCTCCAGGGGTCCCAGGGCACCTGAACCCCCAAAAATCCCCCCCAAAAATCCCCAAAAATCCCCAAAAATCCCGAAAATCCCCGAAAAATCCCGAAAAATCCCCAAAAATTCCCTAAAAAAATCCCCAAAAATCCCCCAAAAATCCCCCAAATCTCCCCCCTAAATTCCTTCCAGGACCCCCAAATTCCCCTCAAAAAATCCCGGAAAATCCCCCAAAAAACCCCAAAAAATCCCCAAAAAATCCCAGAAAATCCCTGAAAAATCCCCAAAAATCAATCCCCAAAAATCCCCAAGAATCCCCAAAATCCCCCAAAATCCCCAAAAATGCCCCAAAATCCCCGAAAATCCCCCAAAAATGCCAAAATCCCCCAAAAATCCCCAAAATCCCCGAAAAATACCCAAAAATCCCAAAAATTCCCTAAAAAATCCCAAAAATCCCCAAAAATCCCCAAAAAATCCCCAAAAATCCCCAAATTCCCCAAATTTTCCCAGAATACCCAAATCCCACCTCGGTGCCGATGAAGACGGGCCGGATGCAGAGGCTGCTCCGCGGGACTTTGGGCACCAGGTTCCATAAAAATCCCCAAAAACCCCCAAAAATCCCCAAAAATCCCCAAAAAATCCCCAAAAATCCCCAAAAATCCCCAAAAATCCCCAATCAAAAATCCTCGAAAAATCCCCAAAAAATCTCCAAAAAAAATCCCCAAAAAAATCCCCAAAAATCCCCGAAAAATCCCCGAAAATCCCCCAAAATTCACCAAAAAATCCTGAAAATCCCCAAAATCCCCCAAAAATCCCCGAATTTCCTTCCAGGACCCCCCAAAAATCCCCAAATTCCCACATTTTCCCAAAATCCCCCAAATCCCACCTCGGTGCCGATGAAGACAGACGGATGTAGAAACTGCTCGAAGTCTTTGGAGCACCAATTCCCAAAAATCCCCAAAAACCCCCAAAAATCCCCAAAAATCCCCAAAAATCCCCAAAATCCCCAAAAATCCCCAAAAAATCCCCAAAAAATCCCCAAAAATCCTCGAAAATCCCCAAAATCTCAAAAAATCCCCAAAAAATCCCCAAAAAATCCCCAAAAAAATCCCGGAAAAAATTCCCGAAAATCCCCAAAATTCACCAAAAAATCCCTGAAAAATCCCCAAAAATCCCCCAAAAATCCCGAATTTCCTTCCAGGAACCCTAAATTTCCCCAGGACCCCCAAAATCCCCCCTAGGACCCCCAAATTCCCAAATCCACCTCAGTCCCGATGAAGGCCGGGCCGGATGTAGAGGCTGCTCCAGCGAGTCTTTGAGCACCGAACCCCCCAAAATCTAAAAATCCCCAAAATCCCCAAAATCCCGAAAAATCCCCAAAATCCCAAAAATCCCCAAAAAATCCCCAAAATCCCCCAAAATCCCAAAATCCCAAAATCCCCGAAAAATCCCCAAAAAAATCCCCCAAAAATCCCCCAAAAATCTTGAAAAAATCCCCAAAAAATCCCAAAAAATCCCCAAAATCCCCGAAAAATCCCAAAATCCCCAAAAACCCCTAAAAATCCCCAAAATCCCCAAATCCCGAAAATCCCAAAATTCACCAAAAAATCCTGAAAATCCCCAAAAATCCCCAAAATCCC